>OY757010.1:182959585-183134812 GCA_963580285.1 Lucinisca nassula
AATTAAGAAACATAATATGAGGTAAGTTCATTTAATTCTTTCTCAGTTTTCAGGTTAACGAAAACAAATTTTTATGTTTTGTTTTGTTTGATTTGAGGTTTAACGTCCCCGTCAACGCTGTAAGGGCCATTTTGGAGACGTTGCTTCCAATTTTATGGGACTTTTACCCGACAATGAGATGAAATGACATCTTAAGCCCTGCCGCCCAATGAAACCAATAGGGTTAATAAACATGGACGGGTCCGACTCGCACCGCTTTGCCTGGGCAGGCTTAGATCCACTAAGCGGTTTACCAGTACTCGAGTGCGGTCGCATTCAGCTCTGCGTGGAAGCATCATGCAGCCATCTATTTCTTCAAGCCCCGATGGGCGGGGGCCGAAAATCTTTATGATATATAAACATTTTTCATTATTTTTGTTTGAATGTGTTTTTTTCCCGTTGGGAAAACAGGTACAGGTACCCTGCCGTAATATGTCGGTGTTATGGTTTCAATGTTGATAAATACTCGTCTATTTATAAATCATAACAAACAACGGTGTTTTCCACAGGTACGTAACGGGTTATATTCTAACACATAATCACTTAATTTTGCAGTGTCAATGTAATCAGTTAAGTATCGCAACTAGTACAGACGAGCGTCTAAAATGTCTGATTTACTTTCCTGAGGGTCACAGGTTCGATCCTCGCAGACAACCTTTTTTTCATAAAGCTATTAAAAGCATGATTTATTTTTTTCTTGATGAATTTTTCATAAAATAGTTTCAGAATTTACATTTTTATTATTTCTTTTTTAATTTTCAATTCTGTTTATTATTTTTGTATTATTATTTTTTCGTGAATGGTTATATATATCTATTTATTTTAAAGTTCAATACATGTCATGCACAATTTTTAAAGATCAACTTCACATTTGATTTATAATAGTGAATAAAAAAGAAACACCAGCAAGGACATGTACAAGAGAATTGAAATACAAGATGCCATAATTTGATACAATGGAACCTGATTGGCCTAGACCCTATATGTGACATGTGAAAGTAAAGAATAGGCACACCAATAACATGACTTGAAATTAACATTGATTTGAAATTTATAATTTAATTCATGTTGATCATACGTTCCTCTTTTCGTCTTTGCAAATTTTCAAAATGTTCAGTGCCATGGCTTTGCTTTCGGCATTAAGAAGCTTTTTTGAAGACATGTTCGCGGCAAGGCAACCGAGTATGAACTAAGGAATGTTCAGTAAAAATTTATATCTGCACAAAAAATGCATGCTTCACGAGAAAATCGAGGATTTTTTGCTTTTGGCGCGAAAAAAAAAATGTTAAAGAAAAAACATCCCCAACGGGATTCGAACCCGCATACTTCAGCTCTACAGGCCCGTGACTTTACCACTTGGCTAGCGTCGATACAGTGCAGGTATGGTATTTTTTAGCCTGATACCATCACATTAATAGGGAGTCACCAAAAATAAAATTAGATCATCCAAAAATAACATATACTTGCGTAGATAAATTTAAAAATAACCTTTATTTACAATAATATTGACAATACCAAACTGACAACTGATGTCGGTTTTACTGTAATTGTATTATTTTTTTCTTATTTATCTTTAGGCAGTAGATTTAGGTGTTCAATTATTGATGGTGTTTGGGAGCAAATATTTAGAATACCCTTGTAAACTCTTACATTCCTTACATAAATTGGGATTTGCAGCAGTGTTCATTATTTGGACATTTTAGCATGAGGAATACTTTTAAAACATTAAGGTCAGAAATAAATTACCCGTGTGTTTAGCGCTAAAATCTACCATTTTAAAACATCACGTCGCACGGTGCGTTTTCGTATTCTGCTCTTAGACGTAGGTTGTGGGTACTCGTTCGAGTACCCACAACCTATGCTTGGAGTATAAAGAAGAAAAATATGAAAAATTTTCATCCGAAAAACAACTGTTTTGGAGATACGAAAGAATGCACCATGTTACACGGATGTGTTACTTTATCTGTAGATGAAAATGCCACATGAGCCGACTCAAGAGAAACCACCTAAAATTAAGACAAATTATGCTTTTAATAACATATTTTAAAGGTTTCTGTTACATTTTCTTTGTGTGTTCTATATCCGTTATGCTCTAGTGGGAGACCACATTTGGAACTGTGCAAAAGTGGTTTAAAAGACCACTTTTGAACAGTCACAAATGTGGTCTAAATATAGAAATTTTACTTTATAGATAACTAGACTAATAAAAAAATCTAGGATATCACAAATGAGTTAGACTCAGCGGTGTAAACCGAGCCAACGGGGTTCGAGTCACTGAAGTTTCACTCTGGTTCAAAATTCGAAATTTCACAAACTAACATTGCGATAACACAGCCTTGACCTTTACAGTGTTGATGGGGACGTTAAACCTCAAATTAAACAAACAAAACACAGACTTGAGGCATAATGCATTTTTCTTATATCAAAAACCGACATTTTTGGATGAATATTTGTGATATTTTTTCTTATTTTTGCTCTAAACGTAGGTTGGAGGTGCTCGTTAAACATAGGTTGGGGTGCTCGTTATAACCGCCTCAATGAGGCGGTTCTAACGAGTACCCATAACCTATGTCTTGGAACAGAAATAAGAAAAATAATGTATATCCCCTAAATCCCGGTTTTCTCAATATCAAGTGGGGTTTAGAGGGGTGTTCATTTCAAGGGCTTGTTAACTTGATGAAGTTGTTGACAGCCAACCACACCTATCCCCCTTTCCATACACTAACAGCCCAAACAACATTTTATAAAACAGAACCTGAGGTTTATAAATAGAGTATATATGATCGGGAGGCAGGCCTCTGTGCAGGGAGAGTCATCCCTATCGTACTTACATAAAAACTTTGTAAGCTTTTACCCTGGAAACCTGGCGGTTTGCAATATACACCTGCGATATACGAGTGTTAAGTTGGTTCCTTATTATGACC
Organism: Lucinisca nassula; assembly: GCA_963580285.1. Lineage (NCBI taxonomy): Eukaryota > Metazoa > Mollusca > Bivalvia > Lucinida > Lucinidae > Lucinisca > Lucinisca nassula. The sequence continues at coordinate 182,962,549 of OY757010.1, forward strand.
CAAACTTCGAAGAAGTTGGAGGAGCATATTGCTTCTGCTTCCTTTATCCGTTCGTCCGTCCGTTACGCTTTTGATGCATAGCATAACTTAAGAACCGTGTATGCTAGGGTTTTGAAATTTCATATATGGATTCCTCATGTAAAATTAGGGGACGCATATTTTTTCTCGTCCGGATTATGCCCCTTTCAAGAGTTATTGCCCTTTGAAATATTTGGATAAAATCTTGTCAGCAAAATATTTCAAAAACTATAAGAGCCAGAGTCTTGAAAGTTGGTGAATAGATTGGTGGTGATGAGTAGATGACCTGATTAACTTTCGACTAAATTAAAAAAAAAAAACACTTAATGAGTTATGGCCCTTTGTCACTGTGGGTATTTCTACATTGTACCTCTATATGCTTTGTGATGCATAGCATAACTTTATAACCGTGTATGCTAGGGTTTTGAAATTTCATATATGGATTGCCCATGGAAAATAAGGAGAAGTGTATTTTTTTCTCGTCCGGATTATGCCCCTTTCAAGAATTATTGCCCTTTAAATTTTTATTGATAAAATCTTGTCAGCAAAATATCTCAAAAACTATCAGAGCTAGAGCCTTGAAAGTTGGCGAATAGATTGTTGGTGATGAGTTGATGACCTGTTTAAATTTTGGCTAAATTTCGAAGAATACTTAATGAGTTATGGCCCTTTGTCAATTAGTATTTTTACATTGTACCTCTATATGCTTTGTGATGCACAGCATAACTTTATAACCGTGTATGCTAGGGTTATGGAATTACATATATAGATTCCTCATGGAAAGTGAAGGGACGCATATTTTTTTTCTCGTCCAGATTGTGCCCCTTTCAAGAGTTATTGCCCTTTGAAATTTGTTTGCTAAAATATTGTCAGCAAAATATCTCAAAATTATTAGAGCTACAGCCTTGAAAGTTGATGAATAGATTGGTGGTGATGAGTAGATGACCTGATTAACTTTTGACTTCATCCTGAAAAATGCTTCATGAGTTATGGCCCTTTGTCACTTTGGGCATTTGTACATTGTACCTCTACATGCTTTGTGATGCATAGCATAACTTTAGAACCCTGTATGCTAGGGTTTTGAAATTACATATATGGATTCCTAATGGCAAATATGGGGACGTGTATTTTTGTCTCATCCACATTGTGCCCCATTCAAGAGTTATTGCTCTTTGAAATGTTTTGGATAAAATCTTGTCAGCAAAATATCTCAAAAACTATATGAGCTAGAACCTTGAAAGTTGGTGAATAGATTGGTCTTGATGAGTAAATGACCTGATTAACTTTTCTTAAATTCCGAAAAATACTTCTTGAGCTATGACCCTTTGTCACTTTGGGTTATTTGTACATTGTACCTCTATATGCTTTGTGTAGCAGAGCATAACTTTAGAACCGTTTATGCTAGGATTTTGAAATTACGTATATAGATTCCTCATGGAAAATTAGGGGACACATATTTTTTTCTCATCCAGATTGTGCCTCTTTCAAGAGTTATTGCCCTTTGAAGTATTTTTTTTTATAAAATCTTGACAGCAAATAATCTAAAAAAAACTATTAGAGCTAGAGCCTTGAAAGTTGGTGAATAGATTGTTTGTGATTAGTAAATGACCTGATTAACTTTTGACTTAATTCCGAAAAATGCTTCATGAGTAATGGCCCTTTGTCACTTTGGGTATTTGTACTTTCTATGCTTTGTGAAAGAACCATTTACCAGTGTTGTGGATAGAGTGTTGGACATCAAATCAGATCCGAGGGGCGTGAGTTCAAACCTCAGTGGAGGAATGGATTTCGTTTTTTTTTCTTTTTTTCTTCATAAACAAACATAAACAATTACAAACATTCAGGCACTTACGTATGCAAACACACATGCATGCATGCATGCACGCACACACACACATACACACACACACACACACACACACACACACGCGCGCACGCACGCACGCACGCAAACACACACACACACACACACACACACACACACAAGCATGCATGCATGCAGATTTACGCATGTATATATGCATCCATGAATTCAAACATGCATTCATGCAATTATGCATACATGCAGGGATGCACACATGCATGCACACACATGCAGACATGCACACATACATGCATGTTCATGCACACACACTTATAACTGCATGCTATAATCGAGAGTGACCTATAATACCTTCTACTGGCATTTAATACGTCTAGTGACCGTTTATAGACGGGACCTACTTTTCAGGTCCCTAATTTGCAAGTGTAAACAATAACATGCAACCTTTTATACGTGGGAAAACAACGAAAGTGCAAGTTAAAATCTTTGCAATATTTATTTAATCAGATTTTCTGATATTTCAGCTAAATTTGTACCTTCTCGGCTTTTCCTGGTTTGAATGGCCCAAAGGAATAACTGCGCACTGCTACTACAGTTGCGTATCAACCTCGAAAATATTTTTTGAAGCTAAACTAAACTATTTATTTGCTGATTTTTATACAGAAAATAAAGCGCCGAGAAACTTTTATTCGAGCGTCCATGTTGTTTCCTTCGTCTTTGTGGCGCGGTGACGTCAGAAACTTTGCACTCATTGACGTCACGTTATACTACCTGCGCGGGCCATGGCACTGGATGACGTTTAACATGCCACACTGTCTCCTGCCTTTTTTGCTTAAATTGCTAAATAATTGCAAAACTCCTTGATTGTTTTGAATTGCGGTATAAAATAAATACATGATTAGTATAATCGGTTCGCCCATATAAAATTGTCTAAGGCTCACCAATTATATTTTATTATTAAAGACACTCACCATGTATTTACTATACGTATAACTATACAGTTGACTCTCATTATCTCTAATTCCGATATATCTCAAACTACTGCTTAAATCAAACTATTTTAGGCAGTGTTTGAATTTTGCTATATATCCATTATATTTCATATTTTATATATGGATTCCTCATGAAAAAATAGTTGACCCGTATTTTTTTTCTTATTCAAATGATCTCCCCTTTTTAAGTTATTTCCCTTCAAATTACATAACATAGAGATAAAAAAGAATTTGAGCTAGAGCCTTGATATTTGGTAAACTGACTGAGGCTGAGGAGATCACCCGATTAATTTTTTAACCAATTTAATAAAAAATTTTGTTAGAGTGCATGTCCCTTTGCAGTTTCTGGCCATTTAATTGTGTTGCTTTCTTGCACATAACATATCTTTAGAACTATGTGTGATAGTGTTTTGAAAGTTCTTATATGGATTTCTCATGAAAACAGACTTGACCTGTATTATTTTTTAATCCGAATTATCTCCCAGTTTTGACTTATTTTTCCTGGAACCTCATTAGCAAAATTTCTAAAAAAAGGAGTTGCTCTATAGCCTACTGATTGGGACTCACCTAATTGAGGAGATCACCTAATTGAACATTCAACCAATTTATGAAATTTTGAGTAATGGCTCTTTGCATTTCTGTTTTCTTGTACATAGCATAACTTAAGAACTATGTATCCTAGCATTTTGAAATTTTATATATGGTTTTCTCATTGAAAAATAGTTGGCCTGTATTTTTTCTGATTATTTCCCCCTTTTACCTTTTGATATCGCATTTGCAAGATATCTCAAAAAGTATTTGAGCTAGAGCCTTGTTATTAGGAAAACTGATAAGGTTCTTGGAGGAGAATACTTGATAATAGTTTGTTGGAGTTATGGCACTTTGCCATTTCTGGCCACTTAATTGTGTTTCTGCCATGTAGCACATTATTTCCCAAAAAAATGTTTCATTTGTTGCCTAGAAACTTGACAGGTTGACAGGGAATGACGAGTACATGACCTGAGAAACATTTGAAAAAAAAAAAAAAAAACTCTGAAAAATTTTCTTTGGTTATGACCCTTGGCAAATTGGGCATTTAGGTGCAAGCATATGGTTGGGGGCATTGTGTTTTACAAACACCATTTCTAGTTCCTTTTTCCTTATTCCTTTTTCTTTATTCCTTATTCATTTTTTCCTTATTCCTTTTTCGTAATTCCTTATTTATTTTTTCAGCCTGAATTTTTATAAAGTGTCATATCAGTAAAGGTCCATTTTCGGCGCCATCAAAATGTCGATCACGTTTCGGCTCTTATCAAAATAAGACGACTTTACGTAAATATGCTTAAATCAAGACTCGGTCTCTTACGGTCATCAATTTCAGAATTATAAACTGTGAGTAAGGAAAACAGAAATAAACCTACAATTTTTTTATCTAATTCGATTATTAGGTTCATGGAACTTTGCGACGCGGTGTAACATAAAATTTGCTTATGGCACATTCATCATCATTTTTCTTGTAAGCATAATGGTATACGTTTCGAAATCAAGCAAGTATCAATTGCGAATAGTATCAATTGCGAATAAGAAATAAATCAGAATTTCAATTTTTCATCATTCGTTTTGCAGCTTCATGGGACATTGCGATGCGGTGTAACAGAACATTTTCTTATGACGCAATCATCATCAATTTTACTTCTAAGCATAATGGAATAAGTTTAGTATCAATTTCGAATAAGGAACACGGAATAAATCGAGGTTTTCCTTATTCGATTTTCAGCTTCAGAGAACTATGCGACGAGCTGTAATAGAATATTTGCGTAATGCGTATTCATAATCATTTTTACTTCTAAGCATAAAGATATGGGTTCCGACATCCAGCAAGTATCAATTGCGAATAAGGAGTAAAGAATCAATCAAATTTTTCCTTATTCCTTATTCGATTTTCAGCTTCATAGAACTTTGCGACGCGTTGCAACAAGACATTTGCGTATGGTACAATCATCATCATTTTTACTTCTAAGCATACTGGTATATATTTCGAGATCCAGCAAGTATCAATTGCGAATAAGGAATAAATCAAAAGTTTCCTTATTCCTTGTTCGCTTTCAGCTTCAAAGAACTTAGCGACGCGGTGTATCAGAATATTTACGTAGGGCACATTCATCATCATTTTTACTTCTAAGCATAATGGTAAATGTTTCGAGATCCAGCAAGTATCATACAGTCATTTGCGAATAAGGAATAATCAAAAGTTTCCTTTTCCTTGCCTTGTTCGTGTTCAGCTTCAATGAACTTTGCGACGCGGTGTATCAAGAATATTTGCGTATGTCACAATCATCATCATTTTTATTTCTAAGCATATAATGGTATCTGTTTCGAGATCCAGCAAGTATCAGTTGCGAATAAGGAATAAATCAAACGTTTCCTTATTCCTTGTTCGCTTTCAGCTTCAAAGAACTTTGCGACGCGGTGGTACAGAACGATTACGCATGGCGCATTCATCATCATTATTACTTCTAAGCATAATGGTATGTGTTTCGAGATCCAGCAAGTATCAGTTGCGAATCAGGAATAAATAAAAAGTTTCCTTATTCCTTGTTCGCTTTCAGCTTCAAAGAACTTTGTGACGCGGGGTAACAGAATATTTGCGTATGGCACATTCATCATCAGTTTCACTTCTAAGCAAATAATGGTGTAGCTTTTGAAATCCAGCAAGTATCAATTACGAATAAGGAATAAAAAAGTTTTCCTTATTCCTTATTCGATTTTTAGCTTCATAAAACTTAAAGACGCGGCGCAAAAGCACATTTGCGTAAGGTACATTCACCATCATATTTACTTCTAAGCATAATTGTATACGTTTCAAAATCAGCAAATATCATTTGCGAATGAAGAATATGGAATAAATCAAAATGTTCCTTATTCCGTAGTCGTTTTTCAGTTTCAATGCACTTTGCGATGCGGTGTAACAGAACAGTTGCATATAGCGTATTCATTATCATTTTTACTTCTAGGCTTCGAAATTCAGCAATAATCAATTGTGAATAAGATATAAGGAATAAATAAAACATTTCCTTATTCCTTAAGCGATTTTCAGCCTCAGATAAAGGGTCATATCAGTTAAGGTCCATTTTCTGCCCCAACAAAATGTCGACCGCGTTTCGGCTCCAACCAAAATAAGACAGCTTTACGTTAATAATGCTAAAACAAGTCTCGGTCTAGATGCGACGAGGTGTAATAGAACATTTGCGTATAACGTATTCGTCAACTTTTTTACTTCTAAGCATAATGGTATCGATGCAAGAACCGCGGTTACTAACCTGTGACTAAAGTAAAATCGAACTGTATTTGGTTAGCGGAAATTACACTAATTTAGTTTCCACGGTTCAACCAACGGGGATAGGTTGGTTCGAAGCATGGTTGACTGGTTCCCAGTTTTTTCCTAAAGCGCTGCAAAACACTCGAACCAGTAATTTCTTTCGAATGCTTTGAATGGTTGTTATAATGACATAGGTGGAAAGTACAATAAAGTAACAGCGACCAAACAAAACTAAACTTGATCGAACTTCCTCATATTCCGTTTGACCTGGGCGGATTACAGAAAATTTGGCTCTACAAAAGAGATTTTTTTATTGTTTATTGTTTCTAGTTTCTTGTCTAACTCAAAGCAGACAAGCCAAGATCAGCAAAATATTATTGCTGGTTATCGTAGATTATTAATTCTTTCACTTGTAGATTAATTTACATTGTTTACATTCTTTACCGCCAATACCGCACTAGTGAGTGGGGTAAACGCAAAGCTGAACTATTCTTTGGAGGCTTGTCACATTCATTTTTCTGAAGAGCCGGTGAGTTGTCAGATATTTGAGCTATATATAATTTGACCAGGGTACTGAATAGTCATTTGTAGCTGTCAGTTCACTGACTGTTAAAAACGTGTAATCAGAATTGTTACTTTCATTCTGAAGAGCCTAGTGTTGTCAGCTTGTCAGCAAGTGTGGACTGTCTGTACATCCAGCAGACGGCTGGAAATCAAGTGTTGTCAGATATTTGAGTGTGCCGAGCTCTTTATTTTGTATTATTGTTTGACACACAACTGCCCAGTATACTAAAATGAAGGTCCCCCTGCTTCCCATGGTCTTGGTTATTTGGTTCACCTTTGCAAATTAAGTAACATAACGCACCCGTATGAAAGAAATCAGGAATGCAGGATTGCAAAAGAGCAACACTGTGATGGAATTTCTCCATACTTGGCCAGGAAGCGAGGGAACAGAAGATGTTCGTTGGGCTTACGCAACTTCGAGTCCTCAGTTGGAACAAATTTGGTCATTCTTTTAATGTTGGCCGGAGACACTGAAACTAAATAGAAGTGGAGGCAATAACCCCGGCCGAAGGTTTCGCTGTGGGCTGTGCAAAAATATTGCAAAGACTCTCAGAAATGAATACAGTGTGAGGACTATGAAAAAGCGTTATCATTCCTCGTGTTCTGAAATGGAAAACAAACAAACGATGGAGTTTGAAATCGGAGTTGGAACTTGGCATGGCAAAGATTGCAAAGCTGACTGTTGCATATGTACTCGTAGCAGTGATGTTCTGAATGAACATAGGGCAGTTCAGTGTGACCAGTGAGAAATGTGGATTCACACGGATTGCGCAATCCTTTTAGATGCTGAGTATGGCAAATTGGTAAATTCCAGTTTTTATGCCCGAAGTGCGAGGATTTCATTTGTTCTGACTGGTTCTTCAACGAATCCATAGAAATGGAAAAAGAAACAAATTTGAACCTCTGTCAAAGATAAAAAGGAGTTAATTCTCCGACTACTGACATGAGAAAGTCGAATTTTGTAAAAGATTTGAAACATTAACAGTTTAAGAAGAAAAGTACTTGAACTTTTAACTTTCCTCGATACACACTAACCACATATTGTGGCTATTCAGGAAACAAAGATTGACAGTTCAGTTATGACTTCGGAGCTTTTCCCTGAAACTTGCGAATACAGTGTTTACAGAAAAGATAGAAACTCTCATGACGGCTGGGTGATGTTGCTCGTACACAGAGACATCTTTCATATGCCATTCATGAAACTGGAAAACGACTCAGAATCTGTTTGGGTTAAGGTTTTTGCTAACAAAACTTCTCACTTTATAGCAAGTTGGTATCGACCACCCAACGGCACAGCCGGAAACTTTCAGTTATTTAAAGATCAGCTTGATCGTATATAGTCTCAGAATAAGGGTAAAAAACTTTCCGCAGTACATGTCCTAGGTAGAGATCGACGATAGACTCAGCAAACAAGGCACGATGCTGAGTCCGCCAGAAGGACAAATATTGGTTGACATTATGAATGGCCATGGCTTAGAACAAATTGTTGACTTCCCTACTCAAGATAAGAACACTTTGGATTTGATTCTCACAACTTTTCCAGGACAATTTGAAGATACTCAGTCTCCAGACAAACTAAATGATCATGATAGTGTTTCTGGATTTTTAAAAATATTCATACCACCGGTAAAGAAACCTCGTAGAAAGGTGTACTTATATCAAAAGGGTGGCTATAAACTATGAGGAAGGATGCCCTAAAAGTTAAAAAAAAGAAAAAAAAAAAAAAAAAAAGAAATACTTTAATGGTCATTCAGATGCTCGGTCTGACCAGGAGAACTTTGACTTGATAAAGCCTTTCATTCAAGCTTCGTCTGAAAATCATACCTCCTCCAAAACTAGCAGGTCTATATTTTCAATCCCTTGGATCACACCAGAAATAAAAAAAAAAAAACATATTCGGAGAAGAAATAAGATTTGCTAAGGCAAAAAAGTTGGGAAGTGGTAAACTCCGGGCAAAATTTGAAAATTAAAAATGACATCAAAATCAGCATGATCTGTATGTGAATAACTTGGTAGGAGATGTAAAGGCAAATCCCAGAGACTTCTACAGCTGTATCAATAGCCTGAAGAAGACATGAAAGGTATCCCATCCCTTAATAAAAGATGAGGGAACGGGGTTGCTGAATCGGACTCTGAAGGAAACAGGAATTAGTTGGTCAATTCAATGATGCGTTTAATAAAACTGAGTTCAACGAGGTTCCATTGACGGGAAGAACGGCCCCTTTCATGGAAAATATTTTGTCATCGGCGGGAGTAATACTTATAGGCTTGCATTTAATGCTCTTATTTTTACCAATCCTCAGGGATTGCTTATGCAATTGCTTTTCACTGTTCCATCAGTTGATATCCTTTAGATACCTGTTGAAGGTCATTATTAAACCGATATTCGTTCCTCGTTGTATAACAACTGCTTGTTTGACATCCTTGAACTTTAAGTAGACTTAGATGTTTTGTGGGCTTTTGTTGAACCTTCCTTCTATTCGAAGGAATTATCTTCAGTAATTTTATATGCTGTTTTACATAATGACCGATATGAAGATCGCTTTAGTTTTGACGGTATCAAAACCTTCTAAACCCACATGAGTATCACAAATACATTTAAAATATCAATATCACCCCTTAGGTTACACTCTGCTTCTTCTGTACGGATTCCCCATTCTATTAAGAACTTTAATACTACGTCGCCTTCGGTATTGGTTAGACCCTTAAATTTTTCTTCTGTAACTTCAATTAATCTCAATGGAGCAGGCAATACCAATGTTTTTGGGAGTAGTCTTCGTATAAGACTATCTCCTCTCAAATCGCACATCCTTCGAAAATATACTAATCCGTGGAAAAGAAGTGGAATGTATCCTTGTATTTCTAAGTGCAATGCCAAGAGGTGCAGATGTTGTTCGCATTTAAGCACTGCGTCTACCGTTACTTCATCTGTAAACGGTAGGCGCTTCTCTGTAGTTAACATGTCTGATTTGACATGACAGTCTACAGATTTAATTTATCTAATTACACGACGTGCTGCAAACTGTAATATGCAGTACGTCGGTCAAACTAACCGCATGCTTAAAACTAGATTGAACGAGCATTATCGTGGAATGAGTAAGTCTAAGAAAACTGACACTTTCTTGTACCGTCACTTTCGACGTACAGGTCATTCTGTAAAAAACATTGTTATACAACCAGTGGAAAAACTTTATTACGATGCAAATTCTACATCTAGATTCAAAATAATCAAAAGACATGAAGCTGAACTGAAATGGATTAAATTTTTACAGACCCCTTTTCCACTTGGATTTAATGACAACATTTCTCATGAGGGTAATATTTCCAGAATGCCGGACTTTGATTTTTTCTCGTTCCTGGAATGTCGAAAACGCAGAACTAGATCTCACGGCACCAGGAAAAATGGTAACTTTAAACGTAAAGCACGTGCGTTTAAACGAAACAGTACTAGACTGAAGTGACTGTCAATTATATTATTAAATCATGGACGCCACTCTATGCTTTCATTTTTAAAGTCATTACCCGTTACTGTTTTACGTCTTCTGGACACCGAGGCGAATAAATTCTACGATAGTTCTCATCAGTTATATGATGCGGCTCTCTTAACTAGAGGCTATACTCAGCATACTCTCCGTCCTTACATTGATTCTGAAATTAATCATAAACGCCATTTCTTCATAATATCCTTCATTAATAAGGGTATGGATTTTATAGATTTGCCCAGTATCTTCCGTGAGAGATCGGTGCTTTCTTCCATTCCTGTTTTTTTTTTTTTTTTTTCAAAATACTGAAACACCTATAATTTGCTATAAATATAACAAACCTGTTAGATCTATCATTTTTGATTTTAATAAACTTGTTTCAGATCTTGATATTGATACTAATACTCCTGATTCATGTGATTGTAAAAACTCAAAGTATTGCTATCCTGCTGCTGGTCATGTAATTACTGGCAATTTGAAAATTATTCCTGATTCTAGGATAAGGAATATAATTTCTAAAGGACCGAAATATCGGTTTCCTTCTAAAATTGATTTCAGTAAATGTAGAGATGAAATCGCTGCTTCCTTGAATGAATTCGGTAATCGATGGTGTAAGCGAGAGTATGTTGAGCATAAAGCCCTTAAGGACTGGAAACTTAGCATTTTAAAACTAGTGAATAAACGCATTTCTTTCTATTCTCAAAATACTAACTTATTACCTCCTAAGCCCAAGACGTCTTAACGTCATCTTAAACTAGGTTTTCTAGAATTTCATAAGAAGTTTGTTTTGGCCCCTGCAGACAAGGCCGCTAACAACGTCGTCGTTGTGTGACGGCTCCACTATGTTAACACGCTTAAGCAGGAGCTTGGTGGTACTAAGGCCTATGAACTTCAGCCTTTAGCTGAAGAGAGAGCTATAGTAGATAAACATGTTTGTCTTTCAGCCACCAAGTTTGCTGTGTGTGTTAATGAAGGCCAAGACAGGCTTCCTACGCTATACTGGTTACTAAAACTTCAAAAAAGACCTTACAAAGCGCGGTTTATTGCATATTCTAGCTCTTGCACTACCACTGAACTTTCTAAATTATTAACTTCCTGTCTTACTGCTATTAAAACGCATGCAATTAAATATTGTGATAAAGTCTTTGAAAGATCAGGAAGAAATCGGTTTTGGTCTATAAAAAATTCGAATGAGGTTTTAAATAAATTGAAATCCAGACATTTTCGTGCTTCAAGTGTGTCTACTTACGATTTTTCCACCCTTTACACTACACTTCCCCATAATCTTATAAAAGAAAAGCTTAATGATTTAATTGAATGGGCTTTTCACAGAGAAGATTCTCTCTATCTTGCATGTAATGTCAGAAATGCACTTTTCACTTCTAAAGAGCATAAGAATTATACACTTTGGTCATGTCAGAAAGTGTGTGATGCCCTCACCTTTCTACTTGACAATATTAATATTCGATTCGGTACTAAGTTATTTAGACAAGTTGTGGGTATTCCGATGGGTACGAATTGCGCACCTCTTGTGGCTGATCTGTTCTTGTATTGTTATGAAAGAAATCTTCCACTGACCGTTCCAAGGCGGCTCTTCTGTGGCGATTAATTTATGTTGTTGTTTGTTACTTACTGTGTGTATCACTTGTGTCTTTTGGTTTTGGATGGCCATATGGCCATTTTGTGGGAAAGTAACTGTCCTTATGGCCTTCCTTTGTTTAGGTTTCCATTATGGTCTGGTCGCTTAATGTTTGTATTTCTTTCCCTTTGGCGTCTTTTATGGGTGGAGTAAGTTAATTGTATCAATTCCTGATCTTTGTTTTACTTCTACTTTTCATGTTGTCGCTTTCCATTGATAACCAATCTGAAATTATTGAAGCTTTTACCTCCACTACTAGATATTTAGATGATTTATTAAATATTGATAATACCTATTTCGATGGTTTGATCAGTCAGATTTACCCCCCAGAACTTCAGTTAAATAAAGCAAATTCTTCTGATACCGAGGCCCCGTTTTTGGATTTACATCTATCTATTGTAGATGGATTTGTTTCGTGCAAAATTTATGATAAACGCGATGACTTTGATTTTGATATTGTAAAATTTCCTTTTTTGGATGGTGATGTTCCTCGTGCGCCATCCTATTGCGTTTATATTTCGCAATTAATTCGATTTGCTAGAGTGTGTAGTCATGTAACTGACTTCAACACTCGTAATAAATTATTAACGGCTAAACTTCTTAATCAGGGTTATCGGTACCATAAACTACGCAAGGCCTTTTCTAAATTTTATAGACGCCATTCTGATTTAATTTCAAAATTCAATATTGGACTTAAATCTCTTCTTCAACAAGGCCTATCGGAACCCGAATTTTATGTTGACTTAGTATATAAATTCAGAAAAATATATAACCGCCTTGACTTCAGCACCCAATTTCGTAAAATCATTCTTCGATATAAAAAGATTAGGTACAACATGGATGTTACACGACAGACTGCATGCATGGTAGTTAACCCAATCACGGTTGGCAGCTTTGTTTCCCTCTTTAATTGCACGCCGGTGGGTCAGGCCTCAGATTCTATGACGGCTCCAACGTAAAGACTTATTGAGAATTAGAGAGACCTAATTCAAGGTAATGTTGGTTGGTGTCTGATGCTCTGTCTTTGGTCGGGCCCATCGGTTTTCTTTTGCTCCAGCATTTCAGTGGTTTCTTGCTGTCGAGTCCTCACCGTTGTCTCACCTCTGTGGTTCTTTGATTTTTGTGTTCTCGGAGATGTTGCACTGATGAGTTAGGAGGCCTTCATGCGGACTGAACAAATTATTTGTCTAAATCGCGACGGAAGTAAGGGCGAGGATTGTGGCCACGTAAAATCGATTTAAGCCCCCCAGTGGAAATCATTCCACCGACCGTTCCAAGGCGGTTCTTCTATGGCGGTTTATTTATGGTGTTGCTTGTTGCTTGCTGTGTGTATCACTTGTGTCTTTTTATTTTCGATGGCCATATGGCCATTTTGTGGGAAAGTAACTGTCCTTATGGCCTTCCTTTGTTTAGGTTTCCATTATGGTCTGGTCGCTTAATGTTTGTGTTTCTTTCCCTTTGGTGTCTTTGATGGGTGGAGTAAGTTAATTGTATCGATTCCTGATCTTTGTTTTACTTCTACTTTGAACCCGTCTAAAGCTTTAGGATCTGCTGGGCTTCATCCCAGAGTCCTTTAGGAAGTATTAAATGAGTTAGGTCTAGATTTTGCTCATCTTGTCCAACAATTTCTCGATACGGGTGAAATTCCCAGCGACCATCTGCCCACTTTTCAAAAAAGGGGACAGGGCTCTTACTCGTAATTATCGCCCGGTGTCACTGACCTGTATTTTATGTAAATTGCTTGAACACATAGACTGATCAGACATCATGGCCCACATGGATGAACATAAACTTTTGTCAGACAGACAACATGCATTTAGGAAAAGGCATAGTTGCGAAACTCAGTTGAGCACGGTTATTAATGATTGGGCATAAAGCTTGGGCAAAGGTGTGGGAGGGGGGGGGGGGGCAGGTGCACACAGTTATTCTGGACGTCGAGAAGGCTTTTGACACCCCACCTCATGAACTATTTATAAATCCAAATTATTTGGCTATGGAATTCGTGGGGGAAGACTCTCAAATGGATAGAATTCTTCCTTAGTTACAGAAAACAGCGTGTTTTTGTTAATGGTGAATCTTCAGTATGGGCGCGAGTTTTATCTGGGGTCCCACAGGTGATGTTCTTGGTCCGCTGCTATTCTCCCTATACATGAATGATATTTCCACTGAAATTGACTCAGAAATAAGACTCTTTTCAGACGACTTTGTTTGCTATCTGGATATCAGAGATACAGAGGACTCAATGGAACTTCAGAAGGATATAGATAGATCAGGATGTTGGGCACGAAAATGAGGCATGATATTTCAGTCCGTTATATGCAATATTATGCAGATAACTAGGTAATGGAAAATAAAAGTGAGGCTTCATACAGCTTAAAGGGAACGGTCCTCGAAAATGCGAATTCCATTAATTACCTTGGTGTGACAATCACACGATTTGAGCTGGAATACACACATTATCAACATAAGGTTTCCTGAGGAGATATCTTCATCAGTGAAGTGAGGATGTGAAGGAGACAGCATATAAGGGACTTTTTCGCCAATTCTTGGAATATGGTAGTTGCATCTAGAACCCAAGTGGAGTGGTCCTTAATGAAGAAATTGAAAAAGTTCAGAATAGAGCTGCTAGATTTGTAACAAGCAATTGCGAACATGGTTGGAATTCTAGGAATTCTAGGAAAATTAAGATGGGAGTCTCTCGAGGATAGGAGAAGAGACAGTAGGCTCATACTCTTATACAAAGGTCTAATGGGTGTTGGCAGCATTCCAACATATGGCATTGTTCCCCCAGCTAGGCAATGTAGAAAGCACCATCCAATTGCGTTTGAGACCCTTACTGCCAGAACTGACATTTATAAAGAATCGTTTTTTCCCCGAACCATAAGAGATTGGAATGCCATTCCCGATTCGATTATTTCGACAGCTGAAGTTGATGAGGATTGGTTAACATATCTGATTCTGATTCTGAACAATAACAAGTATAAGTTTTTTTACAAGAGACAACAAACCGGACCATAATAAGTATAAGCTATTACACAAAAAGAGACCCACGGGTAGAGTTCTGTCACAGAATTGCCATCAAATTTGTACAGGCTTATATTTGCTGTCATATCTGTACATGTTAATACAGAATATACATCTACAAGCTCTCGACTGCCTATCTTATAAGTTCCTCAGGAGTCTTCTGCTCTGGTGAGCTAAAAACAACTTGCCTTGCCGTTCTCAATTGTTTTCGCATCAGGAAAACACGCCTATATAATTTTGACCCCCTTGAACCCCACTTTTACAAAGTAAAACTGGGGTTTCCGGGGATAAACCTTATTTTTCTTATTTCTGCTGTAAAAAATAGATTGTGGGTACTCGTTAGAACCGCCTCGATGAGGCGGTTCTAACAAGTGCCCACAATCTATATTTTGATCAGAAATAAGAAAAATATCACAATTTTTCATCTTAAAATTTTCATTTGTTTTCGGCGATAAAGGTGGCAATGTATTTGTATAGGCGGGTTTGCGTAATGTGTTAATCTTCAATTAGTCTTCTGTAAAGTGTAGGAAAGTAGAAGTAAAACAAAGATCAGGAATTGATACAATTAACTTACTCCACCCATAAAAGACACCAAAGGGAAAGAAATACAAACATTAAGCGACCAGACCATAATGGAAACCTAAACAAAGGAAGGCCATAAGGACAGTTACTTTCCCACATAATGGCCATATGGCCATCCAAAACCAAAAGACACAAGTGATACACACAGTAAGTAACAAACAACAACATAAATAAATCGCCACAGAAGAGCTGTCTACTTAACTTCTCCAACAGAACGTAAGCATTCCATTTGAAAAAGATTTTAAAAGCATATTAAAGTTGCTCTCTGCCTTTTTAAAGATGTAAAAATACTTTTTGATAAAATTACAGCATTTGCAACTTTGACATTTCACACATTTTACTTTATTTTATTTTATTTTACAGTCGGCATGATCCTGGATGCAGACTGGCAATTAGAATATTGCCAAAGACAGTTTATGGTATATAACATATTTCTGGGATATAACTCTAGTCTAGACATTCACATTTAATATGTGCCTTCTTTTTGTAAAAACTATACTTGTAGAGTGTATGTGATCAGGGATTCAAAGATTGTTCAAACAATGTTGGTCACATGAACAAGATGGCCGACATACCTTATCTTCTTCTTTAGAACTGAAACGAGGCCGACCATGAAACTTGGTATGAACCTCGAGGGAGTCAATCCCTTACAGAATTGTCCAATTAACGATCTTAGGTTAATCTTGGCCTGTTTTTTGTCAACACCAAACTCGAGAACACAAAAATAATACACGTGCAGCGTAGACAAATAGATTTGACTTCAACCTGCGAAATACAATCGAATTTCAATAGCTCAAACGTCTTTGGGACCACGGAAATTTGTTTGAAATAGAGGAAGTATTGACAATACCTATCAGTCAAATTTACCCACCCCCTCCAGAACTTCAGTTAAATAAAGCAAATGCTTCTGATACCGAGGCCCCGTTTAGGGATTTACATCTATCTATTTTAGATGGGTTTGTTTCTGCAAAATTTATGATAAACGCGATGGTTTTGATTTTGAGATTGTTTTCCTTTCTTGGATGGTGATGTTCCTGTGCGGCATCCTATTGCGTTTATATTTCGGAATTAATTCGATTTGCCAGAGTGTCTAGTCATGTAACTGACTTCAACACTCGTAAAAAGTTGTTAAATGCTAAACTTCTTAATCATTTTTATCGGTATTATAAACTACGCAAAGCCTTTTTAAAATTTTAAAGACGTCATTAAGATTTAATTTCAAATGCAAATGCAAAAGCTGCTCACATTTTATTTTTAGCCAAAATTGTAGATATTTAACTTGGTAGAACAGTTAACAATATGACCACAGACGGGCTTGTTGAGCTAACGATGCTTTGAACAACTGGCCCCTGGTGTTTTGCTTCATCTAAACGTAAGTTAACGTTTCTTGTCGAATCGTGTAACTATTTATGTAAAATTCGTTATATGTACGACATGTGTTATTTTATTCATATAGCTCAAAACGGCATAAATATCATACAGATTATATATTCCCCTACCCCCCCCCCCGCCAATCGGGGCTTGAAGAAATGAATGGGGTGCATGATGCTTCCACGCAGCGCTCAATCCGATCCCACACGAGTACTGGTAAACCGCTTAGAGAGTCTAGGCCTGTCCAGACAAAGCGGTGCGAGTCGGTCCGTCCATGCTTATAAGCCCTATTGGTTTCATTGGGCGACAGGGCTTGAGATGTCATTTCGTCTCTATGTCGGGTATAGGTTCCACAAAACTGAAAGCAACGTCTCCAAAACGACCTTTACAGTGTTGACGGGGACGTTAAACATCCAATCCAACAAACAAACAAAAACCGATTATATATTTATCAATATTGATAATAGTGTTGTTTCATAAGTAATGAAAATCCTGCTAAATAGAGGATCTTACATGAGTGTTCATGTATTATTGAATTTATTAAACGAGTTGAGGAAAAGGGATAAAATGCGATGCTCTGCCGAGCATTTTATCTCTTTTTCCTCAACGAGTTTAATAAATTCAATAATACATGAGCACGAATGCAAGATTCTATTTATCATATGACATTTAAACGCATTTTATTCACGATTGTTTACAAATATATCAATAATCCGCCATAAGTAAACGCGACGTCGTTAAGGACATCGTACATGTAACGTTACGTGACGTATCTAGCTAATTTGCATATTTAATCCACTAGTGGATTATCGAAAATATTACATGGCGTTATTACACTCCCAGACGCGACGTCATATGTAGAATATGGTAACCTTTAATTCAGCATATACGCAATTCTGTTAAATTAAAAAACATATGCAATATCTAATGGAAAATGCAAGTTTTTACACCAGCTTTTTTACGTAAGCTTTAGCATTCCCACTGAAAATGGTAAATGCTACCCTATAAAAACTATATCAAAGGTGGCCTTTGAAAGGGGTATCAGAGTATGATAAGTTCTATACCAATGGAAAATATATGAATAAATAATTACACTGCATAGTGTAAATATGCCCACTGTGATGTAGCCAGTCTTAATTATTGGTCTAATGTTACACCGATTGAATGAAGGGAACATTACACCCAGAAAAATTTCCTTCAAAACATAACGGTACATTAATGAAGATATCAGTTACACTATGGTGTAAACTTTCCTTCGATTACCGAGTGTGTAATTACAGAATTAATCTTGATTAATAACCGGCTATACTCGTACGTTACCGAGCATACAATGGAGACATCTTACATCAATATTGATGGCAGCTCAGCTCATTACGAAAACATGCCTATACAAATACATTGTAAACTTTACCGCCGAAAAAAAGAAAATTTTAAGATGAAAAATTGTGATAATTTTCTTATTTCTGCTCAAAATATAGATCGATGAGGCGGTTCTAACGAGTACCAACAACCTATATTTTAGAACAGAAATAAGAAAAATTAGGTATACCCCTGTAAACGCCAGTTTTACTTTATGAAAGTGGGGTTGAAAGGGGTCAAATTATATAGGCGTGTTTTCGTGATGTGCCATCAGTTTTGGTGTAAGTTTTCTATTCATTTTTACAATGCATGTTTAAGGATTTCGAGCTCAGCTTAGCTAGAACTTTCAACTTTCTTTCAACTTTATTTCAATCTCAGGTTTACAATTTAGCAAACAACATGAGAAATATATCAACATGCAATACTAACAGATACATGACAGCTTATAACAAATACAGTTTCCTTTGGTAGCTAGGTCTCCTAAACATGAAATGTAGTGGCATGGAAGCACACAGGTGTTAGTTTTAATTGTGCGCCCATCGGTCTTGATAGATATACGTTATACCGTTGAAACAACGTCGGGCAGTTTCAACTTCTTTAGTACTTTAATGATACCAGGGAGTGTAATGCAACAGCCTTTCAATCCATTCATAAAAGTTCACCGGTCGACGTCATTATGTCTGAACACAGTAGTGCACGGGTTGCACGTGGTAGTTATATCTAGTTCAAACAATACACAAAGTTTAGTGATACATTTAAGTGTGGAGAATGGGTTTTAAATTTCTTTATAAGAAGGTACGTCCACCTTAAACTATAGAAATATGCACTCAGTTATAGCCCAAAACATATGAAAAGTTATAAAAGATTACTGTAACATTCTAAGTTGGCAAACACTGTCAAAGCAACTTCGAATCGACATCAAGTGAGCAGTTTTACGCTGATGTATTGTCAATAACAGAAACACGCCTATAGAAGTATAATTTTCTAATTTTAGACCCCGAAACCCGTCTTCATATAATAAAACTGGGATTCTGCTCGGGGACATTGCTCGATTGTGGGTACTCGTTAGAGCCGCCTCGCAAAGGTAGTTCTAACGAGTATCCACGGTGTGTGGTTGGGGCGTATATGTTGAATATCGGATTTTTTGGGGGAATATTTTGCTAGCGAAATTCCGTATACATTTCAATAGGCGTGCTGCGATTCAAGGCCCCTCCGACAGTTTTGCCAATTTCATCGACGTAATGTGTATGGGCGGGAGAGACAAATTTTCTGCGGTTTTACGTCCTTTTCAAGATTATGTCTCTTATTTTGGCTCTATTACAAGTACCAACATATTTCAAGATTGCAAATATGCTGCAGATCTTTGCGTCTCCCTGGTTTCCAAAGGTCAGTATCAATGGTTTTCATCTTTCGGACAATGTCACACCCACGTCGGCGCTCCCCGCCTCAAGGGAGCGACGGCGGAGATATGACATGTGATCTGACGAAATATATTTTAATTTTGTTTTGTTTTGGTTTTACGACCCTTTCAAAATTATTACGCTCATATTGAACCGATCATAAATCAGATGCGCGAAAACCAGAGTATGCGGAGATGAAAAAACCTGGCTTTTCGTTGCAGAATTAGACATCTCAGGCAATGATGGACCTATTGGTTCAGAGTTAGCATAATTACCAGCCCCAAAATGGTTTTATATTTATCATTGTGAGTCTGATTTCTGCCGTTTGTGACATTATTGCGCTAGTACCGAACAGTGGACGCCCGTGCTAGACTGGGCTGATACTCCTGCTTGCCCGAGCCTCCACTGGCCGCATTTTGATTCGTACATTTAATACGTGTACTGGTTCATATTGTCAGTCCAAACTGCATTTTGTTAATTGTCATATAATAATGCTTTGCTCCGTCACGTGTATCCAATCAATATTGGTTTTCTCTATATGTAGAGTCTTACACGAGTATGCATGCATTATTCACCATACGAATTAAATAGGAGGGACAAAATGCATTTTGCACCTTTCCCTCAACAACACTACAATAGCACTATAACAGAATTCTATCCATCATATGACATCTAAATACGATTTATTCTCGACATTCTTTTTTATTTTATTTATTTATTTTTTTTTTTTCAAAATTGCAAATAGTCCACCGTTTCCATTGCGGACGTCATGCGTATACCTCTTGGGTCGCATCTAAGTATTTTATATAATGGATTATCGAATTTAGTAAATTAAATTAAATAGAGGATCTTACATGAGTGGCCATGCATTATTGAATTTATTAAACGAGTTGAGGAAAAGTGATAAAGTGCGAGGCTTTGCCGAGCATTCTACGCCTTTTCCGCAACGAGTTCAATTCAACAATACATGACCACGAATGCAAGATTCTATTTATCATATGACATAAAACGCATTTTATTAAAAATTGTATACAAAATAGTCAATATTCAGTCATAAGTAAACGCGACGTCGTTAAGGATGTTGTACATGTAACGTTACGGGGCGTTTCTATCTAATTTGCATATTTAATCCACTAGTGGATTACGGAATTTATTACATAGAGGATCTTACATGAGTGCCCATGCATTACTGAATCTATCAAACGAGCTGAGGGAAAGGGATAAAGTGCGAGGCTCTGCCGAGCACCCCATGCCTTTCTCTCAACGAGCCTAACAAACCCAACAATATATGATCACGAATGCAAGATTCTATTTATCATATGACATATAAAATGCACTTTATTCGCATTTTTTATGCAAAAATATCAATAGTAAACGTGACGTCGTTAAGGACGTTGTACATGTAACGTTACGGGCGTGTCTAACTAATGTGCATATTTAATCCACTAGTGGATTACGTAATTTAATACATGACGTTATTAAACTCTTAGGTGCGACGTCATATGATAAATGACGTTATTACACTCTCAGACGCGACGTCATATGATAAATATATGAATCCCTGACTCAATCTTGCCGAAATCGAAACACAAGAATGAGCTTAGGACTCGTTTTAAAGCGTAATCAAATTATATTGTAGCTATAACTTGTTTATTTACTTTCTAGCAGTCCAGTCTCAACGTTTGCTTAACTAATGATAAGCAGAAAATCTAACGTTTTTCGAAATTTTTGAAATAAATATGCATAGTTTTTTTAACGTTGAGGTATTTGTTGTGTTCATCAATTCATTATATTTCAAAATATTTGGGTTTTTGTAGAAATAAGGCTTAATATGTATCTTCCTCTCTCTTGTAAAATATTCACATGTAAGTAGATAGTGAAACTCATCGCCTAAACCTTTGTGACAGAGTTCACATTTTCTTTCATCAAATGGTAGGCCGATCCATCGTCCCACTTCCACAGGGAACCTGTGGTTTCTAGATCTGAATGCAAACATAATTTTCGTTAAGTTGTCGGGTAGTAATCTTATGTATGCGCTCCTCTCAAAAGTAGATTTAATCAAAACGTAGTTTTTACTGCTACTCGATGCATTACACTGAGCTATCCAATCTTGCATATATTGATCTCTGAGTTTTAGTTTTAATACCTCAATTAACCACTTTGGACTATCAATTATCTGACTCTGCCAGACACCGGAAAAACCGAGTCGGCTTAGCGATTGTTCGACATTTTTCAGCCAATGCGAGTTAACTGTATTCGATTTATGCATAACAAAGATTAGCGAGTAGACATAGGTTGATAGTTTTTGTTTACCTAAATCTTCGGTTGTACAGTCAGTTATCAATTTACACCAGTATGTTAGTATTCGGTGTTGGATGTCCAGTGTTATTGGAAATATTCCTAATTCACCATATACCATATGCGATGGTGTTGATTTTTTAAGTTTAAAGATGTATTTTAAAAACTTTAATTGGACTCTTTCGATGATTTCACAGTTACCAAATCCCCATATTTCAGCTCCATATAATAAAATGGGCTTCACCGTTTTATCAAAGAGGTCTAGTTGTAGATCCAAGGGTAAGCTAAGGTTCCGTATTTTCTTTAATAGTGAGAACATAGCTTTATTCGCCTGTTCAGCTATGTGCGTTTTGGCTTTTAAGAAGGAGACCCCTCTTGTAAAATATATGCCTAGATATTTATAATCAGCTGTAACATTTACATCATGTCCGTCAAAAGTAAATTTGTATGACTTGAGTTTACCGCGCGAGAAAATAACTATTTTAGTTTTTTCTACATTTACCTCGAGCTTCCATGTTTTACAGTAATTTGAGAAATAGTCAAGAGTATTTTGCATGTCTGTTGCTGACTCACTAAACATAACAGTGTCGTCGGCATACAACAGAACCATTATTTTAAGATAAATATAAATATCATTACTATCTATCTCGCAAGTTAGGCCACCTGCATTTTGCCTCATCAAAAAGTGATTTAGATCATTCAGGTATACGGAAAATAATAGGGGGGACAAGTTTTCCCCCTGCCTGACTCCTGTTAAGCATGGAAAAAAGATTGATGCTCCTTCATGTGTTTGGACATTTGATTTTACATTACTGTATATACTTTTAATGACAGCTAAGCATTTCCCATTAATTTTTTTATCATACAGTTTCTGCCAGAGGCCATTCCTCCAAACTGAATCGAAGGCTTGCTTGAAATCAACAAAACAACCAAATAATTTTGATTTCTTTGTGTTGGCGATATCAATTAAACATTTAATAATAAATAAATTGTCGCTAGTTGAGTGATTAGATCGAAAGCCTGCCTGGCACATTTCTATAACACTATATTTTTCAGCATAATTCTTTAGTCTGTTGTTTAGAACTAGGGTAAAAAGTTTGCCCATACAACTTAAAATAGTTATCGGTCTGTAGTTCTGTGGTAGCTTAGGGTCACCTTTTTTGTAAATAGGTTTGATCACTCCGATGGTCCAACTTTCTGGTATGACAGCGGTATCGAATATAAGGTTAAATAAACTTGTATATATAGGAATCATTGAATTCGATGTAGCCTTGATATGCTCATTTTTAACATTATCAATGCCGGCACTTTTGTTATTATTTAACTGCTTAATTGCTGCTCGAACTTCGGACTCGCTAATGGTTTTATTTAATTCCTCATTATTTGCCGTGTCGTCCTGTGTAAAGGAGTGTTCGGAATTATCCTGACGTCCGTTTATGGTTTTAAAGTAATCATAGAGCTCGTTTAACGGGGCTTTGCAATGGTTTTTAGTATTATTGGAATTTAAGAGCTTCCAAAATTCTTTCGGTTTTGATGCTTTCAGATTTCTAAGTGTTTGAACTCGGGCATATTTATATTTTTTTATACTTGAATTAATTGTACTTTTATATAATTTACTGACTTGATTTAGTGTATGCCTATTTTGCTCTGTTTTATTTATATTATATTTTCGCCGCACACGGTGGTAGAGATTTCTGGCGGAATGGCAGTTGTGATCAAACCAGGGTTTTTTAGTCGGGTTGTTTATATGTTCAGTTTTCCTCTGCTTAGCATGGCCAAATGACATTTCGGCACATTTTTCAAACATATTCCCTATGCTGTTAACTATTTCATCTAGTTCGTGTTGTTGTACAGAGCCTTGCTCTTTAAAACTTAGGATTTTAGCAAAACAGCTGTTTATCTTTCTGATCTCTTTCTTTTGTTGTTATATTAATTACATGCGTTTAATTGAGCCAGAGCATGGAACACATACAATAAGACCTGATCAGCCGTTGGGCAAGGCTTGTCGCTTATCGCTCTTTGGAGAGCCTGGCGCCTATACAAGGCTGCGATCAACGAAAAGTCTGATCAGACTGCGCGGATGCACAGGCTGATCTGAATATTCAATGGACGCAGAAGTCTAATGTGAGGTTAAGCTCTGCGCTGGTTTACATTATTATTGGCTCTTTGTTAATCTTCTTTTGACAAACACGAAGAAGGGGACAGCTGTTAAATTAAAAACAAGAGGGCCGTGATGGCACTGGATCGCTATACTGATCCACACTGTACAAATGAAAAGGTATATAATACAGTAAGGTGGAGTGGAGGGTTTGAGAAATTTTGATTGCCAGTGACCCAAGGAACATTTCAAAATAAATCTAGCTGTTTATGACTAGGTCATTTTAAGGTTTGGCTATTTTAGCTCTTGTGGCTATCATATTCATTTGAGCAAAATATTCATCCATAAATGTAAGCATAAGAACCTTGACTTTGATCCAAACACCCTCAAAGTCTGATTTGCTCGAGGTATCATCATACCGAATATCTGCGTGAAGTTTATTAAAATCCATTAATAAATGGGCAACACTAGAGAAATAACGAACATTTTCTTAAAATAGCTACAGTGACTTTGATCTTGAGCGTAGCAACCTAAAAGTTAGGTATGCTCGAGATAGTATCATACACAACGTTTGTGTAATCCATCAATAAATTATGCACTGGAGTGATGACAGAGTTTTTTTTTTTCTAAAAACAGCCACAGTTACCTTGACCTTGAGTCCAGGATCCTGAAAGTCGAACTTACTCGAACAAGATGGCCACCAAAGCTAAAATTGAAAAAAAAAAAAAAAAAAAAAACTTTTTTTTACATAGACTTATAACGGATATACCTTTAAAAAATTGTGGAGCGCTGTGGTGCAGTGGTAAAGCATCGGACTTGAGATCGAGAGGTAGCCGGTTCGATCCCCGCAAGCGCCGCGTGTTGTTTCCTTGGGCAAGAAACTTTATCCACATTTCTCAGTACTGGTTCCTACCCAGGAAAAGAGGGCCACATGGAAGATTAGTACTAGTACTAAATGTTTAACCCCCTATAAATAAGGTCGATTATTATTATTATTATCCAGTCTGAAACCAGAAGGCACAAGTCTTTGATATTTGGTATGTAGCTTCATCTAATGGACCTCTACCAAGTTTGTTCAAATTATAACCCGAGGCCAACCCCGCCCCAGGTCTTATATAGTTTGATATGTAGCTTCATCTAATGTACGTTGAAATCATGGCACTGGCGCCAAAAATGGTCCTGCTCCGGTGCCCACATGTTGTACATAGACTTATTATGAAAAAAAAAACCTTTAAAATATTTTTGTCTGAAACCGGAAAGCCCAGGTCTTTGATATTTTGTATGTAGCTTCATCTAGTGGACCCCTACCAAGATTGTTCAAATTATAGCCCTGCGGCCCCACTGTTTTAAATAGTCTTTAAAGGAAGATACCTTTAAAATCTTCTTTTCTGGAACCGGAAGGCCCAGTTCTTTGATATTTGGTATGTAGTTTCATCTAGCGGACCTATATCAAGATTGTTCAAATTATAGTCCTGGGGCCAAAAAATGTCCCAGCTCCTTGGCCCACTTATTAAATATAGACTTATAAGTATAAAAACTTTAAAAAGCTTCTTGTCTGAAACTAGAAGGCACAAGTCTTTGATAGTTGGTATGTAGCTTTATCTGGTAGACCACTACCAACACTATTCAAATTGTAGCCATGGGGCCAAAAATGCCCGCCCGGCTCCAACTTGCTATGCATAGACTTATAAGGAAAAAAACCTTTCAAATCTTCTTGTCTGAAACCAGAAGTCCCAGGCTTGTAGCTTCATGTAATGGACCTCTACCAAGATTGTTCAAATTATAGCCTAGTTTTCCTTTACATACATAGCAACAGATGAGGTTGATATTTTGTAATGACTGAAGGATAGTTTTCCCTCTTTCCACATATAACCCACGTCGTGGGTATTCATTAGAACCGCCTCCACGAGGCAGTTCTAATGAATACCCACAACAAAGGGTTTTATGGAGAATGGACAAAAACTACCCTTCATTTATCACAAAATACAATGATCTAAATGTATTCCGCCCCCGCCTATCGAGGCTTGCAGAAATAGATGGGCTGCATGATGCTTTCACGCAGAGCTGAAACCAACCACACAGGAGTACTGGTAAACTGGTTAGAGGTTCTAAGCATGCCCAGGAAAAGTGATGCGAGTTGGCCCGTCCATGCATATAATCCCTATTAGTTTAATTGGGCGGCAGGGCTTGAGAAGTCATTACATCTCAACGTCGGATAAAAGTTCCACAAAATTGGAAGCAACGTCTCCAAAATGACCTATACAGTGTTGACGGGGATATTAAACCTCAAATCAAACAAACAAAATCTAAATGTATTGCCATAGCTATAGGCTATTAGAAGAGCTGCTTATCGTTTTGGTGAACCGCAAATGCTCAGGCGAGCCTGTACATAAGAGCATGAATACATTTGACGTAGCTTCAGGCAAGATGAGATATACCTAGCTCTATTTCTTGGCTGTGCACTCGCATTTGTAGCACATTAAATCGGAGAAATCTAAGGGCCATCACGAAAACACACCTGTACAATTTTGATCCCCCTTGAACCCCACTTTATATGGTAAGACTGGGGTTTACAGGTGTAAACCTCACTTTTCCTATTTCTGCTCATTATAGATTGTGGGTACTCGTTAGAGCCGCCTCGACGAGGCGGTTCTAACGAGTACCCACAATCTATATTTTGAGCAGAAATAAGGAAAATATCACAATTTTTCATCTTAACATTTTCGTTTTTTCGGTGGTAAAGTTTACAATGTATTTGTATAGGCGTGTTTTCTCATGTGACTGGTCATTAGTAGATTTTTGAAAATTAGTTTGAGCTAAAATACATAATTGTCTTTATATACTCTGATCTAACTTACTTTACTGAGATGATAACTTAGGTAATTAATACTGCTTGTGTCAGAAGGTATCTGAAGTATTTTCCCTTTTCTTTGATAAGACTTTCAATTTCTATGTTTGTGGTTAACAAAGTTAACAACAGGAGGACATGCATTTTGGCGATTTCAACTTTCCGAAGCTGGACTGGGACCAAGACAACACCCCGTCACTGAAGCCTGGTTTCAATACTAGTGCAGTGTCTGACAAATTCACTGAAATCATAGACGCAAAAGATAACCCAAAGCACTAGGAACGAAAACACCCTCGATCTTTTTCTTACCTCCAAGCACACACTGGTGAAAGATGTTGATGTCAATCCCGGTATCTCTGACCACAGCATTGTCACTTTCTCAGTCAGTGCTAGGCCTATTATCCCTAAGCAAAAACCTAGATCCTGTCCTCTCTACAAGAAAGCAGACTGGACCGGTTTGAAAGAGTTCACCCGAGACACAACCTCCAGGATCCTATCTGACCCCGACCTTCCCTCAGCCACTGTAAATGACTTCTGGGCCAAACTTGTGAACTTGCTGGAGACCGGTATATCTTAATATGTCCCGATCAAGAAAATTGGAAGTAAAAAGGTCTCAACCACGGGATAACTCACAAAATAAAAAAACTCATCAGTAAGCGTAATCTTTTATATAAGAAGGCCAAAGCCAATAGGAAGAACCATGAAGTCTGGAAGAGATTTTAGTCTCCAAAAATTGTGTATTAAGGCTGGGATAAAGTCATCCTACAATAAATACCGGGAAAACATCTTGGACAATGCAGACACGGATGGTGTGGATAAAGGTGGCAGGTTCTCTTGAAGGAAACTATATACACTCTTAAAAAACTCTTAACAGGACTCTAAAATTCTGCCCCTCTCAGAGACCAAGTCTCAGGCTTTCTCAAATCAAGTAATGAGGACAAAGCCAACATATTAAACAGACAATTTCAGTCTGCTTTCTCTGGCATTTCTCCTCTATCCTTTAAGCAGTCCTGCATGCAACAGCTGAGACGCCTGGTCCCTGAACGTTTCTGTAAATATTCTCAAATGCCTGATATCTCTGTCAGCAAAGAAGATGTACTGAAGCCCTTAGGCAACCTCAAACCTGACAAAGCTGCAGGCACGGATCAGATTATAACAGTGTTGCTGAAAGAGCTTAGACACGAGCTGGCAGAGATCATCACCCTCCTTTATCAAAAGTCTCTGTGTACAGGTGAGGTTCCAAGCGACTGGACCAAGGCAAAAGTCTGTCCACTCTACAAGAAGGGCGACACTAGTGACCCGGCAAACTATCATTTGCATTATCTGTAAAACTCTTGAACATATAGTGACTTCCCATCTTTCTTCGCACTTTACTTCTTACAATATCCTCTACGAGCTCCAACATGGCATTCGGGAGAAACGTTCCTGCGAGACTCAACTCATCGAACTCACAGAAAACGTTGTTACCAATATCTCCTCTGGTAAACAAACTGATCTGGTTCATTTAGACTTTAGCAAGGCTTTCGACAAGGTCAACCATCAGAAACTGCTGCTAATTCTACAGGAATATGGCGTCTCTCCACAAATCCTCAACTGGACTCGATCTTTCCTCTATGGCAAGAGGCAGTCTGTTGTTCTTGATGGCGACTGTTCGACTGAGGTTCCTGTCACTTCTGGGGTTCCCCAAGGATCAGTCCTTGGGCCCCTCCTCTTTCTTGCCTATATCAATGAAATTCCCTCTTCTGTCTCCAAATCTCAGGTGCGTCTTTTTGCCGATGACACGGCAATCTATCTTACTATAAACTCTCTATCTGACTGTGAATCTTTCCAACAAGACCTAGATAGATTGCAGGAGTGGGAGCGTGACTGGGACATAGTGTTTAATCCCTTAAAATGTCCGGTGCTACATACAACACGAAACAGAGATGTTATTAAGCACGAGTATAAACTCCACGGCCAGGTCCTTGAATCTGTCTCTGATGCAAAATATCTTGGTCTTGATCTCTCCTCCGATCTTAGCTACAACACTCATATCTCTCGAGTGACCTCCGTTGCTAACAAATCTTTAGGTTTGCTCAAACGCAACATCACCACTAAGAATGAGAGAGTCAGAGAACTAGCCTACAAGTCCATAGTCCGCCCACAGGTGGAATACGCTTCGACCGTCTGGAGCCCTCACACCAAGACAAATGTTACTAAGGTGGAACAGGTGCAGAGACGTGCTGCAAAATGAGTCAAGCATGAGTACTCCCCTTTCTCGAGTGTGACAGCCCTGCAGAAGGACCTGGGATGGAGATCTCTTGAACATCGCAGTTTTCGTGGTGTAATTTGCGATACACTCCTTTTAATGCCCGAAGTGCCTGCAAGAGCAACTTCTTTGGAGCCAGCGAGCACCAAAACCGTAATATCCCAGGGTATAACTACTACTACTACTACTACTACTACTACTATTATTATTATTATTACTACTACTACTACTACTACTACTACTACTACTACTACTACTACTACTACTACTACAACTACTACTACTACTGCTGCTGCTGATGATGATGATGCTGATGCTGTTTATAAACACAAAATGTTCGTAAATCGTTCGAATTTTTTGAATCCATTAACTTTTTAAATTTTAAAGTGTTTAAATTATTAGAATAATAATTTCAGTCTAAATATCGTCATCTAGTGTTGCTAGAGATAGGACAGGACATGTTTGTTTTGTTTTGTTTGTTTTGAGGTTTAACATCCCCGTCAACACTGTATAGGTCATTTTGGTTTGGAGACGTTGCTACCAATTTTGTGGGACCTTTACCCGACACTGACATCTCAAGCCCTGTCGCCCAATAAAACCAATAGGGTTTATAAGGTATGAAACTCACCCCCTGTTTCGGACTTACATAATTGGCAAACCCTCTCTCTAATGGTTCACTAACGGCTCCCGCCCATCGGGCTTGAAGAAATATATGGGCTGCATGATGCTTCCACGCAGAGCTGAATCTGACGGCACACGATTACTCAATACTGGTAAACCGCTTGGAAGATCTTGGTCTGCCCAGGCAAAGCGGTGCGAGTCGGACCGACCATGCTTATAAACCCTTTTGGTTTCATTGGACAACAGGGTTTGAGATGTCATTTCATCTCAATGTCGGGTAAAAGTCCCACATTCGCCCACGCCCATCGGGGCTTGAAGAAATATATGGACTGCATGAAGCTTCCACGCAGAGCTGAAACCGACCCGCACATGAGTACTGGTAAACCGCTAAGATCAGCCAAAGCGGTGCGAGTCGGCCCGTCCATGCTTATAAACCCTATTGGTTTCATTGGGCAGCAGGGCTTGAGGTGTCATTTCATCTCAGTGTCGGGTGAAAGTCCTTCAAAATTGGAAGCAACGTCTCCAAAATGACCTTTACAGTGTTGACGGGGTCGTTAAACCTCAAATCAAACAAACAAAAACAAAAGTCCCACAAAATTGAAAACAACGTCTCCAAAATGACCTATATAATGTTGATGGGGACGTCAAATCAAACAAACAAACAAATGGTACACTAAACCATCTACCTAACGCGATAGGTAATTTGTGATTTCCTATTATGAAAACAATAAGTCTAAATGTTATCATTTTAAGACTTCTGCGTGTCCACATTATTTAGTTCATGGTAAAGGTAACCTGTCTGGGAAAGAGCTGCTAATTCGGCTTGTCGCCTCTGATTTTGTTTCTTGTTAAGGTGTGTTTTTTCCGTCTTTCCTATCACGAACGCATGCCTATATAAATCTCCACTTTTATATAGTAAAACTGGGGTTTACAGGGGTAAACCTATTTTTTTATTTCTGCTCTAAAATATATATTATGGGTACTCGTTATAACCGCCTAATCGTGGCCATTTTAACGTATACCCACAATCTATATGTGGGACAGAAATAATAATAATTTTGCAATTTTTCATCTGCAAATTTTCGCTTTTTTCGGCGGTAAAGTTTATAATGTAACTTTTCAAGATAAAACAAGAATAAAAAATTGCCCCTAAAGATCCCTAGGCATTTGTTACCTGAAACTATGGGTTAAAGTCTAAGTTCGAAAATAACTATGGTACAAGTTTTACTGCAGTTTGACTTCAGATGGATACTAACTGTGCACCATTTGTTGTAGAATAGTTTCTGATTAACATAACACGGCAATACAAGCTGACAGGAATTTTAATGAGTGTGTGTTTGGTTTTGGTCTGTTCGGAACCAAAATATTTGCTTCGGTTCCGAACTTAAAGGTTGGAGACGCCCGAACAAAATCCACATTTTTTTCATTCCTACTGAAACTTTTCTTTTTAGATATATTCATTACTTAAACGTTTATTTCTTTCGCTGAACCTGATCACGGCGCGTAAGTATACATTATAATGATGCAAAGGACGAACTACAAAGTACGCATGTTCAATATGAATATATATAGTCACAGTCGGTACTCTCACTGTTTCTTGCTAGTTATTTTTAACATTGATTGCATGGTCAAAGTAAAAGCTCTGAAGTCGATTAAGGGGAGAGGGGGTGGGGTTGGGGGGGGGGGGTGGTAATTCAAAATTAATTAAGGCTACAGTTGTTGCCATTGCTTTATACATGTGTATTGTCACTTGCAATAAGTAGAGCAAGTCTCTTTGGAATAAATGTTTTGAAATTATGAGGAAAAACAAAACACGAAAAATGCCGAGAATTTAAATTTTACAAAGGGCCGTAACTCTGATAATGTTGTGGCTAGAGTAACATTTGATATTAAACTGTGTATTGTTGTTGTGACCGTATGTTTAAAGTTTGAAGCTTATTCTTATTCGGTTTGCAAGTTACTAAAAAAAACAAAAAAAACAAGCAAAAAAACATGAAAAATGTAGATGGACAGACTGACGGCTAAAGGCGCATACATCATAGTTAATTTAAGCTAGAGTTGTTGTCCTTTACTACACATGTGTATATTGTCACTATAAATAACTACAGCAAGTTTCATCTGAATACCTATAACGGTTTTGAAATTATGAAGGAAAAAAAGGAAAAGAAGACGAAACATGCTAAACTTTTGAAGTTTTCCAAAGGGCTATAACTCTGACAATATTCTAGCTAGTGTTACGCTACTTCCTATGAAATTGTGTATGTTTAAAGTTTGAAGTTAACGCGTTTGACGGTTTGTACAGTGGCGAGTAAGTTTTTGTTGTCCACGGAAACGTATGCAAAACGTTTGTTAACGATTTGAAAACGCAGCGTTAAGACCACGCTTAAACGATCTTTTGCATTTTCAGCCAATCAGATCATCGTTTCAGAAAGGTATCAACCAATCACATTAGCGCTAGGAAAATGCTGTCATGGAAACCGTTTCTGGTTTCAAACGTTTTATCGTTAGCCAATCAAAATCCCGCAGACCCACTTTAATAATAATAATAAATAATTATAATAATATTAATAATTATTATTATCATAAAACAGAAAACAGATATAAATAATAGCGAAATGATTTTAGGGTGAAGGGGATATCCTGCAATAAACAGGAAATTGTGATTGACAGACAGAAAATGTTGCCGGATTCTGTAGCTGAGTCGGATGCGCATTTGACTATAAATCCAGAGTCGCGTGTTCAATGCCTGCCGTTGAAAAAAAAAACAAAAAACAACTAGCTAGAAACTTTTCAGATAAAGACAAAATGCCAAGACATTAACCAAGAAGACTATGTTTTCCATAGTTTTCGAATGATTTTAGTCAAGGAAATTATTTTTCGCACCTATTACGTACGGCCTCTATACTTTTGTGAAAACAAAAAATATAACAAATATATACGATGACTTTGACATTTTACATGCTTTTTCAATACATTTGTTCTCACTTTTGTATTGAAATATTTGGGTTGTTAGGGTTAATGATTTTTCTTCTTATTTCTGCTCAAACATAGACTGTGGTTAATGGTTAGGCCCGCATCGCCAAGGCGGTCCTAAAGAGTTCCCACAATCTATGTTTTGAGAAGAAATTTGAACAAAAATATCAGAATTTTTATCCCGAAATTTTCAATTTTGTTGTAAAGTAGAAGTTTTAGATTTATTTGATTAGGCCTGTTTTCGTAATGCAACATAAACAAATCGTATTTGACCTATCAGAATCAGACATACGATAATAGCTTTTCTTTTTTTATATTTCGCCGGTGAAAATATTTCATTTCTTATTTTATTATATGCTAAGCCGCGAAATCAATTTATATCTGAAACAAATAAAAATCATCGCTTCACCTCATTACAAAAACACGCCTTTTCAAGTATTTTGAAAATTTTACCACCAAAACTTAAAAAAAAAATCTAAGAAAAGTGTTATATTTTTATATTTCTGCTCAAATCATAGATTGTGAGAACTCGTTAGAGTCGCCTCGGTGAGGCGGTTCTAACAAGTAACCACAATCTATGTTTGAAGCAGAAATAAGAAAAAATATCACAATAACACCCGTGTGACATAGTTGATTTTTTTCATATCTCCTTGATGGCTACTTTTCTGACGAAAATCCCTGATGTTTTTTATTTATACTACAAATATAAGTTGTGGGTGCTCATTAGAACCGCCTCAATGAGACCGTTCTAACGAGTACCCACAACCTATGTCTTGGAGCAGAAATAAGAAAAATAATGTATACCACCATACACCCCGTTTTCTCTTTATAAAATGGGGTTTAAGGGCGTGTTCATTTCATGGACTTGTTCACGTGATGATGTATTTCCATGTTAACCCCAGTTTTAGTATATAAATGTTGGGTTTAAGGGGTGGAAATAATATAGGCTTGTGATAACAGGGTATCTTAACATTGTGAACAAAACATATGCTTTCTATATTTTCACAGTAGCAGCACAGACTACTTTTTCATTTTTTTATATAAATGCCAAACACATTTTATCCAAAGCAACAGAACGTTCACTCACGCTTCGCATTCGTGAACAATCTGATATTTTGAACACACTGGATTAAGTTTGGTCATTCGATTAACGTTTTACGTCCACTTAAACACTATTTGTGTCATTTTTGAGTAGTTGTTTCCAATTTTGTGTTTTATTTTTTTACCAATCACAATGCTTGATAAAATATCAAACAAATATCATTTTTTATCGGGAAACTGTACAATTTTTTTCACTATGTCAACAGGTCTGATACCATTATGTCCGCTACTAACATTTTATGATGCAAAATTGTCACATTTTAAAAAGATTGCAGGTTCTGGTAAAACCGCATCGGTGAGACGGTTCTAGCGAGTTCCCACAATCTATGTTTTAGAACAGAAGTAAGAATGTTGCCCGGCAGGTACCGAACCGGCGACCCCTGATCAACAGTCAGACGTGCATTAGACTGTACTACAGATCCACGAATTAACGTTGCCCGACCGGCAGGTATGGAACCCGCGACCTTGGATCACCAGCCAGACTCGCATCACACTTTGCGACAGATCCACGAAAGAATGTTGCCTGACCGGCAGGAACCGAACCGAGACCCCTCATCACCAGTCAGACGCGCATCAGACTGTGCTACAAATCCACGAATTAATGCTGCCTGGCCAGCCCGAGGCCTGCATAAAGCAAGTGTTCCAGTTTGTTTTAGGGAAAACTAGTATCAGATTGCGTATTCCAAAGCTTTCGCATGCTTCGCTGTTACCATCCATTCAGCTAGATTAAGGTAATACCGGGCCGACCAGTCAGTTTCTTAGCCACTTATCTTTTCCAAGACGGACTTTTAAAAACATTTGATCAGCACATTACACATTGTGTCACCAATTAGAATCAGTGGAAGCGATGGATATGTCATGATCAGTCACCACGGAAGAATTTTGCCAGGTCCAACGGGGATAGAACCCACTGCCCTGTGATTATCAGGCCGGCGAGGCCGACCGCATGTGTAACCAATTGTTTCCTAGTAGAATGTGGATATATGTGCGTAGTTTGGGTTTTATCCTAGCTGGTCACACATGATGATGATGATGGAGATGATGCTGATGATGCTGAT
Organism: Lucinisca nassula; assembly: GCA_963580285.1. Lineage (NCBI taxonomy): Eukaryota > Metazoa > Mollusca > Bivalvia > Lucinida > Lucinidae > Lucinisca > Lucinisca nassula. Next base: position 182,997,345 of record OY757010.1, read on the forward strand.
GATGATGGTGATACGTACGTCATATTTGTTTACCGCTGCGATTTGCATATACGAATGATTTAACACCCTCACCCCCACACATACACACACACGTTATGTAGATGTTGAAAAAAATGGCGTGTTGTTGAGTTCAAAAATATTATTAAAACATGGTGTATTTTGATTTTATGATACATTATTTTTCAACTCAACAACGTTACTATGGTTATTTACTGCTTACTTTTCCCACAAACGTATTGGTGGGGATCCTGTATATTGAACAAGACTCAAGCCGGGAATATCTTTGATGTCGGAATACACGGGGCGGTCCTAATAATATGTGCTACGTACACCTTCAGCGCATTAGGTAAGCAGCGGAATGACAAGTGCATTCTGAGACGCGTCACGGCAAAAGGAACCTATTAGGGAAATGTCGGTATTTCTGTTGTCCGATTTCGATAAATTGTTTTTCCGTTGAACTAAATGTATTATTTATTTATTTATTTGGTCATTTGTCGCGGCAAATTTATTGTCATTGCCATTACACCCCCGTGTGCTAAAATTTCAATTGTCACATCATCAGAACACAGTTTTCAGATGAAAAGTAATGTTTTCATCTCAATCCAAATGTAGATTTTGGGTGTTCGTTACAACCGCCCCTGTGAGTCAGATTTAACGAGTGCCAACAAACTACGTTTGTGAGCAGAAAAATGAAAAATAATTTATATTTCTGTCAATCCCATTTTACTATATAAAGTGCGCGAGCGCTTGTGTTATTTCCTTACATGGTTTTTTATTACTATTGTCATTATTTCACCCAATTAGGGTCTGCCCTGTTTCCATATACATGTACATCCACACCAGCATTGGATGATGATGCTGATGATGAAACCGGATTACGTAAGATGTACATCGTTTACCTGTAGAGCATGGAGCGAATTGACATGTACACAGAATGAAGTGTCGAACTACATACTTTGTCGCGTCACAGTATAACGAGCCAACGTCGTTACTTACTTTGTCGCGTCACAGTATAACGAACCAACGTCGTTACTTTGATTCTTTCTCCTATTTCGATAAAATGACATTATGGACGGTTTTTTTTTCAGTACAGTTTTTCCATTTTGTTTATCCAAATGTTATGATATTACCTTTTTCGATGGACTTGAAAAAAAAGAATAAAAAAAGAAAGAAAAAAAAAATAACAAAAAAAAAAAAAATGTCTCCACCGGGGTTTGAACTCACGCCCCTCAGATTCATAGTCAACAATAGGATTCGTAGTCCAGCACTCTATCCACTACACTGGCATTTGAAAAAAGGTTAACCAAAAGGTAAACCTGAAAAACACAAGTTTGAAAAATGACACTTTCCGCCAAAATTTTAGTCTTTTGCGCTATTTATGGATAATACATGAAAGCGGTACCTCCACTTATGCATCAGTCCTGATATAAAAACAATCTGCTACAGAATAGATGAAAAATATCACTTTGAAAAAAAAGGTTAACCAAAAGGTAAACCTTGGACGACGCCCGCCCGCAGGACGCCCGCCCGCCCGGACATCGCTATTTTAAAGGACGGATTTTTTTTTTAAAAAACCCGTCCAAAAATGTGTCATGCTCAACAATGCTGAGCATGAAATTGATAATACAAAACATTACAATAATAGGACCAAACATATAATGTTTGTGCTCGTTACAACCACTCCATGGAGGCGGATCCAACGAGTACCCACAATCCACGTTTTTGAGGAGAAATATAACGGGGATATATATTTTGTATCCTATTTCTACTCTTAAACATAGATTTCGGGTTCTCGTTAGAACCGCCTCAGCGAAGCGGTTCTAACGAAGATAAGCAATTTATGTTTAGTGCAGAAAAATGCAAATTTCGGATATTTTGTCAGAAAATTTTAATTTTTTGGTGGCAAAATTGTCAATATATTTGAATAGGCGTGTTTTCGCAAATAGTTGTTCTTAGTTTCGAGTGAAAACTTATCATTTTTATGTTTGGAACATAGATTCAACAAAGCTCGTTATATCCGCCGTATACTTTTATTTTTTTAAAGTTGGGTTGCAGGGGTATTAATTACCAAAAACTTTAATGCGTTTTATTTCATAATTCGCATAAGGATAATAGAGGCACGAGACAAGCTGCATTCTTCCATAATATTCAGACGAAAAATAAAAATAACAACAAAACAACAAAAAACAAAAAAACAACAAAAAAAAACATAATTATCATTCGCTCTTATATCTGCATCAAACCATTACGATTACGCTACCGTGCGCTAACTGTCTCTAAAACTAACATTTTTCAGATAAAAATGGTGTTTTTTTTTTTTATTTCTGCTTCATTTATATATTATGACTGCTCATTAGAACCGCCTTGGTGAGACGGTTTTAACGAGTACCCGCAATCTATGTTTTAGAGCAAAAAAAAAAAAAAGATAATAATAAAATGATGAATTGATCTCAATAAACCTCATTTTCTCCAAAAATGCTCATTAGAACCGCCCTGTCGAAACGGTTTTAAGCAGTACCCTTAATCTATGTTTTAGAGCAAAAATTAGAGAAAAAAAGGAATACCTCGCAAACCCAATTTTCTCCATATACGGTGGGGATTAGAGGGGCCTTCTATTCATGTGGGGTCAGGTTGGACATGCTGGAGTGTTTATTTAACGGACTTGTTGTTGAGTTGATGATGAATAATTTAGAAATTCGGAATTAACATAAAACAAATATCGACTTATGTATAACAGTTTCCGGAAAGCAAATATTACACACGCGTGTAAACACATGTCCTGGCGTTGCATGGCAACGCAAGTGTAGTGTGGTCAGTGAATACTTTTATATGGCCCTAATGACTTGGGAAATACGGTCCTCTGTAATTGCCAGAATATACAGGGATTCTCATGAATTTGGCCTCAGTGTGGCACAAATATTTCCTTAACATTTAAACAAAGAACATTTCTCAGCTAAAACATTTTCTTAACCCATATTTGACAAAGATGGAATCTCCCACCTTGTAAGTTTAGATTGGTCCATTTCCAATTTTTGAGCTGCCATTGTTGTTTTATTGGCTACAAAGTTTGCAAAAATGTGTGTACTTTCAGCAAACAGTGTAGACCCAGGTCAGACGCCGTGTTTTTCGGCGTCTGATCTGGGTCTGCACTGTTTGCCATTGTCCAACAAAAGGACCGCTAGGCATATATGGGTTATATCTTCGTTACACTTATTTGTTTTTTTTTTCGGGTTGGGGGGAGGGGGGGAGGGGGTTTAGATAAAAAATCTTTAAAGATTATTAGGATGAACGTATAGTCTGAAAATGTATCATTCATAACGCTGAAGAAGTATCCACGTCATTCTCGATTGCTCTTTCTTTGTACTCCGTATTTAAAGTAAATGATCATGTCATTTCTTAAGCAATGACATACATGTACATACAGGATATTCATTTTTTCTCAAATATAACTTTAATTTTAAATGACGCGATTGTAGTGAATATATGTTAAGCTGTTGAAGATAATCGTAAATAAACCTGCACATGTATTTGGGTCAACTGAAGCGATTGCACATGAGCGCTAAATGCATAAATTCGATTGGCTAAGCCATAAAGCGGTTTCAAATGGTCATACTATTTGCCAAAACGGGACAGCGTTTCAGTAAGCGTTTTTATCTTTTCAAACCGCATGCGCAAATTTACCGTTTGTCTGAAACGATTCGCTTTGACTTTTGATTGGTCAAAACGATATAAAACGTTCAAAACGTTGCCGAAACGCAAAGGTTTTGCAACGATTTCAAAACGGACCCTAAACGCAAAAACGGGTAGGTCGAACGTTATCGCCACTGTAAGTTAGTAAGAAAAAAAAAAACAACATGAAAAATGTGGACGGACAGACGGTGATTACTTTAAAGCATCCTCAAAAAAATTGCTGGGCCCTATTTATTCAAACCCTTGTAAAACTCGCCTTCTTGTACTTAAAGTAGGGTTCACAGGGGTATTCTTTATATCGACTTTTAATCGCAATGTTGGAAAAAAAGGACTGTACATCCCTTACAATACTCGAGATTACTTGTAACTGTATGTCCATGTAATGAATATCTTTTTTTGTTTGTTTGTTTGAGTTGAGGTTTTACGTCCCCGTCAACTCTATTAAGGTCATTTTGTCGGACTTTTACCGGAAATTGAGATGAAATGACATATCAAGCCCTACCGCCCATAGAAACCGCTAGGGTTTAAGGAACGGTCCGACTCGCATCAATTTTTCTGGGCAGGCTTACACCTAAGCTGTTTACCAGTACTCAAGTTCGGTCGGTTTCAGCTCTGCGCGGTAGCACCATGCTGCTAAATCTATTTCTCCAGGCTCCGATAGCCGGGGCGCTGTAATGAATATCTATGTTTACCCCAGATTATATACAGAAAAGTAGGTTTTACGAGGTATTAATTATCCTATTCGTCTATATCATGTTAACAAGTCCGTGCAATGAATACCCCTGTTAACCCAGGATTATATAGAGAAAAGTAGGTTTTACGAAAGCATATTTATCCTATTTTTCTATATCATGTTAACAAGTCCGTGCAATGAGTGCCTCTTGTAACCCCAGATTATATAGAGAAAAGTAGGGGTTTTGAGGGTCACTGATGAGGCCTAATTGGCCGAAACTAGCTAGTCTGGCCCAGAAAACATGTACACTTCATATGTTTCAGTTATGTGGTGTATTCCTTGCTCCGAAAGGATAACCCTTTTATAGAACATATATATATTAACAAGTCCGTGCAATGAATACATGTACTTCTGTTAACCCCAGGTTATATATAAAAAGCGATTTTTTTCATAGATCGCAGTCTTTATTTTTGCACCAAAACATAGAGTGTGGGTACTCTTTGGAACCGCCTCTATAGAGGCGGTTCCAACGAGCACCCATACTTTATGCTTTTGGTCGTGAAGAATAAGAAATGTAATGTTTTTTCATCAGAAAATTGACATGGGGCCATGTAAAAATACATACGCCTAATATCACATGGACGTGTTATCCAAATGTGTCAATACCAAATACGGGCCCCTGCCCACAGGAGGGCTCCTGCCCTCCGGGGCTTGGAGAAATAGATTGGGCTGCATGTTACTTCCACGCAGAGCTGAAACTGACCGTACATGAGTACTGGTAAACCGCTTAGAGGATCTAAGCCTGCCCAGGCAAAGTTCTGCAAGTTGGACCTTCCCTACGTTTAAACCCTTTCGGTTTGTTTGGGCGGCAGGGCTTGAGATGTCATTTTATCTCAATGGCGGGTAAAAGTCCCACAAAATTGGAAGCCTCGATAGCGCAGTGGTTAGCGCGTTCGACTTATGATCGAGAGGTTGTACGTTCGAATCCGGCCACCGGTATCGAGGTGTGTCCTTGGGCAAGACACGTAATGACGCTGCCACACTCCACCCAGGTGTAAATGGGTAGCAGTGGTGTAAAACCACGGCCTCTCTCTCTCGCGCGCGTGAAAACACCCGGAATGAGTGTTCGAGAGCGATTCAATAAGCGTGAAGCTTTCATCGCAATCGAACTAAAAATAAATTAGTATAAACTAAAATTGGAAGCAACGTCTCCAAAATGACCTAAATAGTGTTGATGGGAACGTAAAACCCAATTCAGACGGTATACCAAAAAAAAATGTACATATTTTTTGTTTATCCTTTACATCCCTGATTTTCTGAAGTGGATCATCCTAGCGCTGAATTTGGACAAGTCCATTGTTACCAATACTGGTTTTTATTTAATTGTTTGTTTGTTTTTGTTGAGAATTTACGTGCAAGTCATCATTACTCAGGTCATTTTGGAGACGTTGCTTCCGATTTTGTGGGACTTTTACCCGATATTTAGATGAAGTTACCACCCAAAGAATCCGCTAGGGTTTAAGGAACTGTCCGACTCGCACCCTTTTTCTGGACAGGTTCAGATTTAAGCGTGTTACCAGTACTCAAGTTCGATTGGTTTCAGTTCTGCTTTTATTTAACCCTTATCTTGCTGAATATTCATTTAAGCCTTACCCATTTCTGTCTATCAACCAATCAAATTACTCGATGTAATTTATTGCTACAAATTCATAAACTGAATGCCAAACAGTGTAGATCCTGATCAGATGGCTTCTTCAGAAGCCATCTGATCTGGATCTACACTGTTTGCAAATATAGGGGTTGTCGTGAACAGCAAGATAAGGGTTAACTGTACTTGCAAACTCTGGTTTACAGGAAAATACATTTATTTTCTTATTTCTGCTCTTAGGCAAAGGTTGTAGGTACTCATTAGTTTTGTTTGATTTGAGGTTTAACGTCCCCGTCAACACTGTATAGATCATTTTGGACATGTTGATTACAATTTTGTGGGACTTTTACCCGACATTGAGATGAAATGACATATCAAGCCCTGTCGCCAAACGAAACCAATGAGCTTTATAAGCATGGACGGTCCGACTCGCGCCGCTTTGCCCGGGCAGGCTAAGATCCTCTAAGCGGTTTACCAGTACTCTTGTGCGGTCGGTTTCAGCTCTGCTAGGAAGAATCGTGTAGCCAATCTATTTCTTCAAGCCCGTATGGGCGGGGCCGTACTACTCGTTAGAATCGTCTCAATGAATCGTTTTAACATATTTCTGTGTCGTCATAGTGTCTGTCTCCAAATAGCTGGCACAGTAAAGTCCATATAATAAGACGACATTTGGGGCTATTCAGAAGTGATCTTTAAGACCACTTTTGAACAGTCACAAAGGTTGTCTCTGACCTGAGGACACTGTGTGCAGAAAACACGCAGAAAGAATAAATGAAACTTTCTAAATTAGCTTTCAAGGCGGTTCTTCTGTCGCGGTTTATTATCCCCTCGCACAACATAGTTGTTAGAGGGGATATAGCATCTGTCCCGTACGAACGTACGTACGTACTTTTGTCATCGCTCTTGCGCCTACATTTCTTGACCGATTTTAATATAACTTCACACAAATGTTCCTCATGACAATATCTCGAGCGAGTACGAATTTCAAGGTCATGACATCACGGTTAAGGTCACTGTGGCTATTTTAGTATTTACGTACGTAGTTTTGTCATCGCACAACCCCTACATTTCTTGACCGATTTTAATATAGCTTCACACAAATGTTCCTTATGACAATATCTCGAGCGAGTTCGACTTTCAAGGTCATGGCCTCAAGTTCAAGGTCAATTTGGCTATTTTTAGAAAAATATGGTCATCGCTCTAGCGCCTATATTTCTTCACTGATTTCAATATAACGTCACACAAATGTTCCTTATGACAATATCTCGAGCGAGTTCGACTTTCAAGGTCATGACCTCAAGATCAAGTCACTGTGGCTATTTTTAGAAAAACATTGCCATTGCTCTAGCAGCTACATTTCTTCACCAATTTCAATATAACTTCACACAAATGTTCCTTATAAAAATATCTCGAGCGAGTTTGACTCAAGGTCATAGCCTCAAGGTCAAGGTCACTGTGGTTATTCTTAGGAAAACGTTGTCATCACTCTAGCGCCTACATTTTTTCACTGATTTCAATATAACTTCACACAAATGTTCCTTATGACAATATCTTGAGCGAGTTCGACTTTCAAGGTCATGACTTAAAGGTCAAGGTCACTGTGGCTATTTTTTAGAAAAACTTTGTCATCGCTCTAGCGCCTACATTTCTTCACTGATTTCAATATTACTTCACACAAATGTTCCTTATAAAAATATCTCGAGCGTGTTTGACTTTCAAGGTCATGGCCTCAAGGTCACTGTGGCTATTTTTAGAAAAAACTTTGTCATCGCTCTAGCGCTTACATTTCTACATCGATTTCAATATAACTTCACACAAATGCTCCTTATGACAATATCTCTAGCGAGTTCCACTTTCAAGATCAAGGTCACTGTGGCTATTTTTAGAAAAAAACTTTGTCATCGCTCTAGCGTTTACACTTCTTCACCGATTTCAATATAACTTCACACAAATGTTCCTTATGACAATATCTCGAGCCATTTCGACTTTCAAGGTCAAGGTCACTGTGGCTATTTTTAGTAAAACTTTGTCATTGCTCTAGCGCTTACATTTTTTCACCAATTTCAATATTACTTCACACAAATGTTCCTTAAGACAATATCTCTAGCGAGTTCTACTTTCAAGGTCAAGGTCACTGTGACTATTTTTAGAAAAACTTTGTCATGGCTCTATCGCTTACATTTCTTCACCGAATTCAATATAACTGCACACAAATGTTCCTTGTGACAATACCTCGATTTTACGTGGCCACAATCCTCGCCCGTACTTCCGTCGTGATTTAGACAAATAGTTTATTCAGTCCGCTTGAAGGCCTCCTAACTCATCAGTGCAACATCTCCGTGAACAGAAAAAAATCAAACAACCACAGAGATGAAAAAACGGTGAGGACTCGACAGCAAGAAACCACTGAAATGTTTGAGCAAAGGAAAATATACTCTGATGTCCCCTATAGAAAACAATGTAGTTCACACATAATGTAAACATAATACATAATTCATAATGTAAACCTATAGAAAACAATGTAGTTCATTCTTCCATGAACGCATCGAATCACATGATTTTCGGTGACGTCAAGTGCCGTCATTCTAAAACATAGTTCCATACGGGCATTGGTGACATCAAGGCTATTCTGCTCTTTGTAGACAAACAGCGTGTAAATGTTTTTCAGCTTTAAAGTTTGCCCTATAAGCATTTTTTTCGCCCATTGATGAGAGGCAAATAATGGGGTTCATTTATTTGCACGCGACCCACTGCGTTCATAATTCCATGCATGAACAGCAGAAAAATAAATTTCGTTTCTTAAATGTACCAAACAAAGGTTTTGGTGCTCGTTAGAACAGCCTCACTGAGGCGGTTTTAGCGAGTGCCGACAATCTATGTCTTAAAACAGAAATAAGAAAAATAATGTATACCTCTGTAAACTCTAGTTTTCTCTATATCAAGTGGGGTTTAGAAGGGTGATCATTAAAACGGATTTATATGCTAATCTAATGTAAAAGTCCGTAAACACCTTGAAAACCTCACTTTATACAGAGGAAATGGGATTTTCAGGGGTGTATAATATGTTTGCTCAAACACATACATGCATATTGTGGGTGCTTGTGGTTTGAATGCGGTTGCTTGTTCAAACCACCTCAGTGAGGCGGTTCTAACGAGCACCCATAATCTATGAGAAAAATAAAATATGTAACATTTTATCAGGAAAAAAAAAAAAAAAAACGTTTTGGAGCAAAGAAAGAGTGTATTATCCCATATATAGGTGTGTTATTCTAATGTTCGCACCTCCGCAAGTCGCAAGTGTAATCTGTGGATTACACAGTTGATTTAAATTGCTTTTGTTTGATTTGAGGTTCAACGCTTTGATTTATATGGATATGCAAGTTTAGTAAACGGTTAAAATGTAAAATCAAAACACTGAGAGTTCTTATTGGTCGATTGTCTCTGAGAGCAGATTGAGAAAATGGGCCTGAATGGGGACTTAGTCTGTTTCGTTTAACCCTTAAATTTCTGTATATACTGTAAGCAAACCGCGTAGAGCCTGATCAGACAATGCCTTTTTCGGCGTCTGACCCTTAAATTTCTGTACTGTAAGCAAACAGTGTATACCCTGATCAGACGCCACTTTCTGCGGCGTCAGATCTGGGTCTGCACTGTTAAGCAAACCCAACCCATGATTCCAGCCCAGTTGCTCGATTGATGAACAATCGACCCAATAAGCAAATACTGAGAAAATAAAATAATTTCATGTATCGGACTAAGATAAATTGTATAGATGTACAGGCAGCTGTTACTCTGTGCTATAAAATATATGTTGTACATATTCACCATAGTTGCATTATTTGCTGGCTCCCAGCTTGCACATTGTCAATATTGGACAAACAGGTAACCAGACCCCCCTGACCTTGAAAGGTCAGGGGGGTCAGGTTACCTGTTTTTCCAACACTGATAAACTTCAGACTAGGAACCAGCAGATAATGCCAATAAGGTGAATGTACATGTAAGCTCATGTGCCCTGTGGGATTATTGCTTTATAAAGTATATTCGGAAGTCAGTTTGATTTTTTTCTGTAACTGTGCCGACATATGAGAAAAGGACCCTATGCATTTGAGCCGGGGCACAACATTTTCTACAATTGACATGTGCACCCAGCGAAGAATCAGATCAACTTGGGCATCCAAATAATCTGACCAGAGACTTCTCTTGCTGCATGAAGGAGCATTGGGCCCTAAGCTATCCTTAGAGTGGGCGCTCCGGCTCATTTTAACAAGTCCATGTAATGAACACTCATATGTACTCATCTTTATATAGTTATAGGGGTATATATAGAGTTTATTCAATCTCCTATCTTAAATATGGGCTCTGTATCGAGGTGTGTCCTTGGGCAAGACACGTAATGTCACCGCTTCACTCCACCCGGGGTAAATGGGTAGCAGTGGTGTAATAGTCACTGCCTCTCTCTCGCATGCGTGAAAACATCCAGAATGAGTGTTCGAGAGCGATTAAATAAGCTTGAAGCTTCCATCGCAATTGAACTAAAATAAATTAGTATAAACTAAATATGGGGTTTATAAACCGAGGGAGGTAAACATTCCGATAAAGAAACGAGTGCGAAGCACGTTTTTTTAACGGATTGTTTTATCTTCCGAGGTTTATAAATCCAATATTTCAAAACTGCATATTACATGCACTTCCACAGATTTTTAATTTCGTTACAGTCGACTGTTTACAGCTCATGTTAACAGTTCAATCAGCGTAGTGTTACAGAAGCTGTCTGGAAGAAAAACTGGATGGGCGCCATTTTGAAAGCGCTTTATACAGTTTTGAATAGAGCAAACGAAATGTTTCAGCGATAAGACAACTAAAGTGTGAGATTAAAGAAAGCAAAATGTACTTCCTATAAAATGGTCATGTCCATGTTTTCTTTGTTTAAACGTTACAGCCGACACACACGCAACGCATTCGGAACGTCTGTAGATATCTACCCAGGCGCCATCGCGATGATGTCATGAGTAACTACGACGTGACTGAAACTTTCCCGCGTTTGAATATAACGATTTCATCTTGTAGCTTGTGCAAAAAGTAGTTCCACCCAAAGAGTTTTATTTCCCTACCAAGTTTATGTCTGGCAGAAATCTTATGCATGCAATATATTATTTTTCTAATTTATGCTTAAGCGGTTGTAACGACCGCCCGCAACTTATGTTTGGAGTATAACTGGCGGTTATAACGAGCGCCCGCAACTTATGTTTGCAGTATAACTGGCGGTTGTAACGAGCGCCCGCAACTTTTGTTTGGAGTATAACTGGCGGTTGTAACGAGCGCCCGCAACTTATGTTTGGAGTATAACAAAGATAATTATAACAGTTTTTTATCAGAAAAATAAGTGTTTTGAAGATATGTTAGAATGCTCTATGTCAGTCAATAGGATTAGAAAAAAAAAGCATCACGAAAACACGCCTATATCATTTTGACCCGCTTGAACCCCACTTTTATATAGTAAAACTTGGGTTTCCGGGGGTATACCTTATATTTCTTATTTCTGCTCTAACATATAGATTGTGGGTACTCGTTAGAACCGCGAGGCGGTTCTAACGAGTACCCACAATATATATTTTAGAGCAGAAATAAGAATTAGAGCAGAAATAAGAAAAATATCATAATTTTTCATCTTAAAATTTTCATTTTTTCGGCGATAAAGGTGGTAATGTATTTGTATAGGCGTGTTTGCGTAATGAGTTCTTACATTAAGCTACACCAAGGTCTAAACTACATGTCCACGCACAGCAAAGACTGGAAAGACTGCACTTTGGTACAGGCTCATCTGAGCCCTTTTGGTTGCTAGATGAGTTCCTCTTTAAACATGGTAAAAGGTGCTACAACAGAGAAAGGCGCAAGGTGTTGATCAAGTATCTGACTCCTGTGACAGCTATGACCTCACAATCAGCATCTAAAGACAGAGGTGGTCTGTCATCCAGCACGGTGCCCTGGTAAGCCTTACAAGGAGCCCACCATCACAATGAAAGGTCAAAGACTGCAAGTGGTAGATAAGTTCTCCTACATTGGGAGTACACTGTCAAGAGCCGTGCTGTCAATGCCAGGATTGCCAAAACTAGTGCAGCATTTTGCCGACTAAGAGGTAGTGCATTACGATAAAACACCCGTGCGACATAGTGCATTTTTCACACCTCCAAAATGACTATTTTTCTGATGAAAATCCGTATTATTTTTCTTACAACTACTGCAAACATAGGTTGTTGGTGCTCGTTAGAACCGCCTCATCGAGGCGGTTCTAACGAGTACCCACAACCTAGGTCTTGGAGTAAAAATAAGAAAAATAAGGTATACCCCCGTAAACCCCAGGTTTCTCTATACAAAGTGGGGTGTAAGGGGGTGTTCATTTCACGGACTTGTTCACGTGATGGTTTGGGACCGAAGTGGAATCAGGCTTGACACAAAGCTGAAAGAGTTGTTGTGCTGCCAACAGTATCATATGCTGAACCACTTCCATACAAACTGTCCTAGAAAACTCTCAAAGATTAAGTGGAAAGAAAGGATTCCAGAAATCCTGAAACTCAAATCCTGGTACATGTAACATGCCCTGTTCATCTTAACTGTGTCGGTTTCAGAAGTATGAAAACTTTGAATCCCTGCACCTTTCATCTTAACTGTGTCGGTTTCAGAAGTATGAAAACTTTGAATCCCTACACCTTTCTGAAAGGTGCAGGGATTCAAAGTTTTCATACTTCTGAAACCGACACATTTAAGATGAACAGGGCATGTTACATTTACCAGGATGCCTGAGGAACGGCTGCCAAAGAATTAGAAACAGACAATCGTTGTCATGATGGTCAGAAGGAGTGTTACAAGAACACTCTTAACCCTTCTCTTGCTGAATATTCAGTTTAGCCACACCCATTTCTGACTTTGAACCAATCAGATTACTTGATGTAATTTATTCCTACAAATTCATAAACTGAATGTCAAACAGTGTAGATCCTGATCAGATGGCTTCTTCAGAAGCCATCTGATCTGGATCTGCACTGTTTGCAAAGATAGGGATTGTCGTGAACAGCAAGATAAGGGTTAAAGCCTCCCTCAAAGACTTCAACATACCAACAGAGTCGTGAGTACAAATTGCACAGAACAGAGCAAAGTGGCGAGGCCTCATCAGAAGAGGCGCTAATGAATATGAGGCAAAATATCGAAGGGTCACCATATGCACTGATGTGTTGATTGTCTTTGAGTATAGGCTGGGAAAATAGTCCTGGACTGAAACTTGAACCGTTTCGTAAATTCCAGCTTTTAAGCAAAAAATGTAGACCCTGATCAGGTGCCGCGTTCTGTGTTATAGTCCTATGGAATCAAAGAGTTCTAAACAGCCATGGCAAACGAGTGAGTGTCGAGTGTTTGTTTGTTTGTATTGGAGTTTAACGGCCCAGTCAATTCTATTTAGGTCAATTTTGAGCTGGTCAGTTTACCTATCAACACTTTCCTGGGCAGGCTTATACCTAAGCGGTTAATCAGTACAGTGCACATTCTTTCGCCAGAAACAGAGTGTTCGAGTGAAGTTTCACTGACGTTACTCATCACATTAACAAGTTCGTGTGATGAACACCTCTGTCAGCCCCCGCCCATCGGGGCTTGAAGAAACAGATGGGCTGCATGATGCTTCCATGCAGAGCTGAAACCGACCCCCACACGAGTACTGGTAAACCGCTTAGAGGATGTAAGCCTGCCCAGGCAATGCGGTGCGAGTCAAACCGTCCATGCTTGAAAACCTTATTGGTTTCATTGGGCGACAGGGCTTGAGATGTCATTTCATCTCAATGTCGGGTAAAAGTCCCGCAAAATTGGAAGCGACGTCTCCAAAATAACCTTTACAGTGTTGACGGGGACGTTAAACCACAAATCAAACAAAACACATGAAAACCTGTGTTTATACCGGACTTATACGGACATTACCTTTCTCAGCTGTGCTGATAATCAAGGGAATTAACGCGAAAAAGACAGAAAATAAATGGTTATCTCCCCATGGACTCAACTATCCAGGCGACTTCCAATCCTTTCGCTGACCATATGTGCAAATTGCCACAGGCAAATTGTATCTCGTACCATTTTTGAGACACCGCTTTATGTATAATATAGCTCGCTGCTATAATTTAAGAAAGTGGAGATCGTGATATGATGTATCTTGAAAAAAAAACAAAAAAAAAAAAAAAAAAAACAATTGAATGAAAAAGAATAAACATAGCTGATGTATACGATTGCAAATAGTATCTTCAAGTGTCATATATATCAAGTGTTCTTAGCAAAATAAATACATAAATTGACAAGCTAACTGTATAAAATGGAACAAGGTTTTGAACATTTTATAATGCGCAACATAAATTTTCAAGAATGGCTGAAATGAAAAATGATGTAAAATAAAATAAAAAATAAAACCATCATAAGCGTAGGCTGAAGAAACGCAAAGTTGTTAAACACAGCATGACTAGTCCGACGAAACTGATCTAATTATCATGTTTTTTTTTTTTTTTTTTTGTTTGTGTTTTGTTTTTTGTTTTTCCCAAAATATTTTTGTTGTTAATTCTAAGAGCAAATGAGGTTTCATATTACTTGTGGATCGTCTGCAGCAAACGATTCGCGCGAAATGTCAAGCCTGATACGCGTTTGAAAAAAATTCTGAAAGTGTCGTTTGCTACATGTGCTACTGATTGGTGTATACATGTATAGTAGTGTTTCTCATCTGAAGATGGTAATTAAATTGAATAATATTTAGCCGATCAATCGAAATTCTTCATCGGGTCTCAGGCGACTTGCACAGACCCAGACCAGACTGCGTGTATTCGCAAACTGATCCCAGTCTTTGTTGATTGCAAATAAGGTCATAATATTGAGCCGGAACCCATGATTAAGTGTTTGCGTGCTTTGACAGCCCAATGACTCAGATCAGACTGCACTCGTTCGTAATACACTACCCGAGAGCATCAGGAAAATAAATATGCAAGAAAACAAGCTAGATGATTGCTGTCTATTCATTTAGTTAACGAGTAATAATAGGTGATATTCTTATATCGTAAGAACATTTGTTACAGCAGCCTTGGTAAGGCGGTCCCCAGTCTATCTTCACCCCTATAAAATCCACCGTGACTTCGCGATATTACGCGGTGTTTAACAGAGATTTATATAATCATTGATTTGTTACGCCAGGGTCATTATCTCGTAAAACTATGCAGTTATAGTACTATTGTTTTTGTCTATATAACGAAAATAAAAAAGTCTGACAGAGAGTGAGGCATTCTAAAACAACAACAAAAAACAGACTGAATTATTATTCTTGTTATTATTATCATTCTTTTCATTATTATTACCCTTATTTTTAGACTTTAATTAGTATATTATTATTATTATTATTATTATTATTATTATCACAAATGCCCCAAATCTATATTTTAGAAATAATATTTGAAAAATTACGAAAACACGCCTATTCAAATATATTGAAAAAATTTCCACCGAAAAAAGGAAAATTTTAAGAAAAAAAATCTGGTGTTTTTCATATTTCTACCCAACATATAGATTATGAAACTCGTTAGAACAAGGCGGTTCTTTTTGGTTTTGGTTTTACGGCCCTTTCAAGATTATTTCACTCATATCGAGCCGATCGTTAATCAGAGGTGGGCGCAAACCGGAGTACCCGGAGAAAAAACACCTGACCTTCCGTTGCAGGACTTGGCGTCTCACATGTAACCCGAGCGAGGCTCGAACCACAGCAGTGAGAGACCTAATGATCAAGAGTCAGCACTCTTAACCACTATACCATGGAGGCCCGTCATAACAAGGCGGTTCTAACGAGTGCCAACAATCTGTTTTGAGAAGAAATAAGAAAAAATAATGTTTACCCCTGTAAACCCCAGTTTTATTTCATAAAAGTGGGGTTTTATGGAGGTCAAAATTATAGGCGTGTTTTCGTGATGGTTCAGCCAATACTTTTGCACAGTCGTGTCTGAAAGTGTTGAGTTTGGATGATCTAAATTTTAACAAAACCTGTTAACTCACATAACGAAGAAAAATGCGTCCGCTTGAGGGTATAGATGACACGCGTCAATTCTCACCTCAATGTGTAAAAAACGATCAATTATCAGCTCTACTCAACAGGGCAATAAATGGGCAATTAACGATAACAGGGAATAATCCTGGACTCAAACGTTTTTGTTACACGAGCAAAAATACGCCGAACATTTTACCACCAAATCATGAAAATTTGCCGATAAATTCTGGTATTTTTCATATTTCTGCTCAAAATAGAGATTTGAGCTACATTGTAGAACCACCTCGGCGAGTCGGTTATAGCGAGTAATAGCAGTCTATGTTTTTGAGCTAAAATAAGAATATATAAATCCCTGTTAAATTATATAAAAGAGGGTTTAAGGGGGTCAAATAAATCCAGAAAATGGTGTTTTTAATACGCATGAGTAATATACATGAACTTACGTGCATGGAAGAGAGAGAGAGAGAGAGAGAGAGAGAGAGAGAGAGAGAGAGAGAGAGAGAGAGAGAGAGAGAGAGATCTTTGTCTTTTCTTAATAAATATTTATCCACTCCAGGACAGGTTTTTAAGGCCCATTTCTCCAAATGTAAAGTCCGACCAGAATCTAGATTTTGGTGGTCTTTAGGCTGGCGAGGTTTTAATGGCAATGCCATGATCTGCAAAGCATTCTGACTAGATCTCAGTTTGTCGAGGTGTTAACTTAGCAATAAGTTGCAGGTCTGTAAAACTTTGCAAAATCTTCACAATTTTCAGAACAATAAAATTACCTTTTTTTTCTGCCCCTCCCCCCTGCCGGCAAATCTAATTAAGATAATTGAATACAATTTGGAACCACATTTAGAACATAACGTCACTTAATGAAACTAAACACTTACGAAAACAGGCCTATTGAATTACACATGTACATTGAAATTTTTATCACTAAAATGATTCCAGAAAGGCAGTTGACAGTTTCTGGCGAAAGAATGTTCACTCTACTGGTTAACCGCTTACGTATAAGCCTGCTCAGGATTAGTGTGGATAGGTAAACTGACCGGCTCAAAAATGACCTAAATAGTGTTGAAAGGGCCGGTAAAATCCATTACAAACAAAGAGTCACTATAAATGAAAATTATCTGTGAAAAACTACGTAATTTTCTAATTTCTGCTCACAACATAGTTTGTTGATACTCACCAGAACCGTTTTTGGGTACTCGTTAGAACCTTCTCGGCGATTCAAACGGGTACACACAATCCTTGTTTTTAAGCAGAAAGATGTGTACAACAGTAATCCCCTGTTTTACTACATAAAAGTGGGGTTTAAGGGGGTCAAAATTATGTAGCGTGTTTTTATGATAGTCAGACCAAACCTCGAACAATGTAACAAACACATAATTCCATTTCAACTAATAAATAAATAATAATTCTGGAACATAGTGCAAGTTTTGTTTGATTTTGTTTGATTTGAGGTTTAACGTCCCCGTCAACACTGTCAAGGTCATTGCAAGTAGCACACCGTATTTGTTATTGTGAAATTGAATTCAGAAGCATTTACATCTGAGAATAAATAAATAAATAAATTGAATTCGGAAGCATTCACATTTGAAAATAAATAAATAAATAAATAAATAAATAAATAAATAAATAAATAAATAAATAAATAAATAAATAAATAAATAAATACAACATCTCGAACCATACTGTTCAAGAAGCACATCGTAGGCGTGATATATTCTTTGTCATTGTTTACCTTAGTAACACCCCCCCCTGACTGCTGGTTACCAAGGTAAACTGGCAATAGGAAAGGAGGGTAGTGTATTTCATTTTCAAAAAGGACTAAATTGTTCTCATTTCTATTTTACAAAGTTTATATGGTCGTGTTCACAATACATTTGCCAATATACTCCCGCTTGCACAGAATAAAAATAACAACTTACAAAAAAGTTATGACAATATAATCATCAGTTTTTGTCGCTTCATTCAGTAGTTTTACTATATATTCTATACATTTAGAGGGTGCCTCCAATTATATGTAAAAAGGACCAAAATGTTGTTGATAAAATTTCATGAAAATTACATGTGGGCATTTGTAAAAAAATGCAGAATCATGAACCGCTGGCACAGGAAAGATATTGCTATTACTTTTTAATTTATGGGGAAATAATGATCAATTTCCTATATAAACCTATGTATTAACTTTAACCGACTGCAGTTACCTGGATGTCCGTTAAAGTTCGACATGTAACCTCCGCTGTATGAAGAGAAAAACGGGGTTTACAGGGGCATATAATTAATATACTTTAGGGGCATATAATTAGTTCTGTTATTTTTACTCACAAACGTGGTTTAATGATATTTTATTGCAAAAACAAGCAATGGGGTTGGGCCTCAAGTTTTCACAACATTAGTTACGGCCCATCCCCTACATGGTTACAACTGATACATAATATAAACACATGAAAATGCCTAGATTTGTTTGTCTGTTTAATTGATTTGATGTTAACGTCCCAGTCAACACTGTACAGGTCATTTTGGAGACGCTGCTTCCAATTTTGTGGGACTTTTAGCCGACATTGAGATGAAATGACACCTCAAGCCCTGTCGCCCAATGAAACCAACATGGTTTATAAGCATGGACGGTCCGATTCGGACCGCTTTACCTGGGCAGTGAAAATGGCTAGACAATTCATACATGTATGTATTTTACAGAGTTTTTAATAAAATAAATAAATGAATATATAATTTTGTCATCATCGAGAATGTACTCAGGGGTAAGCAACAATATCGAAATTGTTTATATGGCCTGTTGCTTGAGATTACCAAATCTTCCTGTATTTTTAATAAAACCTCTGAGCTGCACTGAAAAGAATGATTTGTTTTTCAACGCCATAAAGCAGTTTATTGAGGTTTAGATGGAGAAAATTACGGATCGATTGACATAAGAAACTTGGTTCCCGTTAAAATTACGACATGTAAAAAAGAAGTGCTCTGCATTCTCACAACTCTCTCCACAACTACTTATAAAGCTCTGCATCTGTTTCGTTTTTTTTTTTTTGTTTTTTGTTGTTGTTTTTTTTGGCGTATTGATCCATGATGGAACTTCTTAATTGTCTGAATGTGTTTGAGGTATTAGTTTCACGAGTACTAATGTCCAGTGATAGTGCGATCAAAATTGACCTGAGACTGGTGAACTCTATTAACATAATTTCACACCCGATTGAATGCATGTATTTATCTTCGTCGTTTTCCGAACATGGCGATATTGTTATACAATACATAGAGATCGGTAAATGGGTCGCTATTCACGTGATGCCGAAAATTGACGAGAAGTTTACGAAGGCCGACGTATTAGGCGATACAATTGACTAATTTATTCCTTGCATAAAGGTCAGTTTCATGTCAAATTGTTCGAACTATACACAGGAGGATGATGATTATAAGGATCGACCATGGTTTTTCATGCATTAACATTCGCCGGGTCCCGAGGAAGCTGTTTGAACATGAGGCCGCCAGGCCGAATGTTCAAATATCTTCCGAGGGATCCGGCAAATGTTATTGCATGAAATAACCATGGATGATCGTTGTTCTTGCATAACTTACGATTCCGACAGCAAATTTTGACGAAAACGCCCCAAAACCCATATAAACTCCATCTATAATCTTGAAATGCGACCGGCGCACCAACATGGCGGCCATTTCAGAATGTTGTTTACAATGACGTTGTTACGCAGTAACCATCTGACGTCACCATAGAACCCTAAAACGCTACGTTCAGGGCGATAACGTTACGCCGCTCAACGTAACGTAAACAAAGCAAGGCCCGTCTTGTGATATCAAAAGCTCAAAATCCATGTTCAAACGGCACGCGAATTTCATGATTTGAACATTGTTTTTGCTGTTTGAGCACGGCTTTCGGTCCATTTGACAATGGCTTCAAACAGCCATGCGCATAGGTATTTATGCAAGAATTCGTGTTTAACGACGCGTCAACCCTCTTTGTGGGTCATAAGCGTCTACTATACACAGTAAGGAATGCCATTACGAAAACACGCCTATACAAATACGTTGTAAATTTTACCGCCGAAAAAGATGAAAAATTGTAATATTTTTCTTATTTCTGCTCAAAATATGGATTGTGGATTCACGTTAGAACCGCCTCATCGAGGCGGTTCTAACGAGTACCCACAAGCTATATTTTAGAGCAGAAATAAGAAAAAATGGCGTTTACCCCTGTAAACCACAGTTTTACTAGATAGAAGTGGGTTTCAAGTGGGTCAGAATTATATAGGCGTGTTTTCGAGATGATGATTTGTGAATCTCACAAACATAAATTGTGGGTGCTCGTTAGAACCGCCTCATCGAGACGGTTCTGACGAGCACTTACAATCTATTTTTGGAGCATAAATAATAAAATATCACTGATTTTCAACTGAAATTGTTTATTTTCTAGACATGATAGAAACATTATCTTACATTGATGCTTTCACTTATGAAAGCGGAATATATTTGATCTTTTTTTTTTAAACGATGCTTTTTGTTTCTTTTCAGGCGGTGTCGTCGAAAGATTATAGTTCTGATCATAGCGTCAGCCTTCCTGCTTTCTGTCAGACAAACTCTACTTACAGAACTTATTAAATTCTCTCCTAATTTTTCCACAAAAACAGCAAACAATGTTTATAACAAAAAGTCACGAAGTTCAATGGTGAGACCAAGCCCGGAAGTCCTTTCATCGTGGAATAAACATACCTATTCGCTTAATGCTTCTTATGGCCCATTATATAATGACGCTTTGTCTGACGACAGATCTCAAGACTTATTTAAATTAGATTTCAACGAGATGAATGGCAATTATACCGAATTTTGGCGTAGAGTGCGAGATCTTGCTGGCGGGGATTGTTTGTACCCACGATGGTATGACGTCAGTCAAGTAACATCAATATTACGTAGAGGGAAAATAGTCTCTGCTGATCTTTTTAAGAAGCAAACATCTCTGAAGTTGAAACTAGAGTACGAAGGCCATCAGTCAGCAATTTTCAAAGTCATGCTTGTGTGAGTAGAATTATTCATAGCCCGCCTACATTAAGATAACACATCCGTGCGACATAGTGCATTTTTCACATCTCCAAAATGGCTACTTTTCTAATAAATGTGTTTGGTTTGAGATTTAACGTCCCTGTCAACACTGTATAAGTCGTTTTGGAGACGTTGCTTCAAATTTTGTGGGACTTTTAACCGATAATGAGATGAAATGACATCTAGGGCCATTACTCTTCCTGCTCTATATAAATGACATAGTTGTTGATATAGGCTCTAACATTCGACTGTTTGCCGATGATACTAGTCTTTTTATAGTTGTGGACAATCCTGAAACCGCTGCAAACTGTCTTAGTTCTGATCTTTCAAAAATTTCGCAGTGGGCAAAAACATGGCTAGTGTCTTTTAATCATTTGCAGGGATGAATGTCATAAAGTGCACCGTCCTTCGGATCGGGACGTTAACTGGAGCCCCCCCCCCCCCCCCCCCCCCCTGTGCAGGGAGAACCATCCCCTGTGCAGGTTAAAGATCCCTACCGTAATTACATGATTACTGTGTAGGCTTTCATCCTGCAAAACCTGGAGTGTATGTAATATACACCTGCGGTAATGGTCAAAGGTGACCGACGCAGTATCAGAAGATAGATAGATAGATAGATAGATAGATAGATAGATAGATAGATAGATAGATAGATAGATAATCCTTCGAAAACAGAATCTCTTCTCATCTCTCGTAAACGAAACCGACCACAACATCCACCCATTATCATGCAAAATCAAGCAATAACTGAAGTTGAACATCATAAGCATCTAGGTGTATATTTCTCCCATGACGGAACATGGCACCAACATATAAATTACAATACAGAAAAGGCATGAGGAAACTTAAATTCAAGCTCGATAGGAAATCTCTAGAAACAATTTATTTGGTTTTCACTAGACCACTCCTAGAGTATGGAGATATTATCTGGGCAAACTGCACCCAATATGAAAAGGACGAACTAGAAAAAATACAGACCGAAGCTGCCAGAATTGCAACTGGTACAACTAAATTAATTTCTAGGAGTGCACTTTATACTGAAATTCGCTGGGAATCTTTGAAACAAAGAAGGAAACATCATCAGCTTACATTGTTTTACATGTAGTAGGAGGGCTTGAAGTGAAATGTGAATTACCTTTGTAACTTTCGATATGCAGGGTAAAATTGTGGAATGTTTTATCTGTCAGGCGAGCGTGCTCGCTTCGACGCCATTTTGCATTTCTTTCTGATTTTACTTCATAAGCTTCTGTCCGGTTGGCTCTTACGACCACACCTCCACCCGATCGACCAATCAGTGTTAGGCTTGTTCCTGCATTGAAGGTCAAGGCTTGGGTTATTTTACAACGGCAAGGTTGGGTAATTAACGCAACACGAAGACTCTTATTACTTACCCTTAGATAATAAAAGCTATTTTATTCATTTTTCACATATTTTACGTGTTTTGAGACATTTCTTGAAATACATAAATTATTGTTCTATATTTTAGGATATTTCTAAGTCACATTCTTTAAACACTTATAACATACTGCCCAGACTTGATTTAAAATAAGGATTCTTAGAGTTTTGGGGTGCCTTACAATAACATCAATTCCCATTAATTTTGTCTTTATCTATGAGGCACTCTGATATCCAATCTTTAGCCAGGTCAAGACAAGTCTGGGGTTTTCTCAGTCTTACACAAGTCGTTCATGGTGAGTCGAATTTATTTCTTTTGTCTGAATCTATATGGTTCAGAAACATTTCTTTCTTAAAATAATTGTGTCTAGTTTTCTTATGAACTAGAATTTCTCGTCAAGACTCTCATAGTCTTGAACTCTCCTTCTTGATTTTTCCTAATTTCTAAAAAGGCTCTTTTCTCTCATATCACATTCATTTTACAACAGCTGATTCTCTCTTCAATTTAAAGCTAAGGCTAAGGAAATTCTATGTTATTTTTGCAGTTCTGAAATTCAACGCGAAGTACATTATAGCATCACATCATTTCCTAAGTATGAAATTATTGTAATTTACTGAATATAGAGTTATTGAAATTTGAATTTGTTTCTTTTACATTTTGTTGAGACTTTAAGACAGAAATCCAGAGATCGAACCTTAAACCACTATACTGATCATGAAGGGTTTACCAAACCCTCAGACGTGCTAACCTAACCACTGGTACGGCGTCCGTCCGTCCGTCCGTACTTTGATGTCTAAAACCCGGTACTGAGTTCCGGGATTTCAAATAATTCCGTTAATTCTTAGTGACGTCCTCAGACGTGCTAACCTAACCACTGGTACGGCGTCCGTCCGTCCGTTCGTCCGTCCGTACTTTGATGTCTAAAACCCGGTACTGAGTTCCGGGATTTCAAATAATTCCGTTAATTCTTAGTGACGTCCTCAGACGTGCTAACCTAACCACTTGTACGGCGTCCGTCCGTCCGTACGTCCATCCGTCTGTCCGTCCATCCATCCATGAATTTCAGCTATCCCAAAGCCGCGTCTGCCACAATGGTGCCTTCAGCCAGGATTTCTGTCCTCTAAGGTCAAAACAAGTGTTTAAAATGAAAAGAAAAATTCTGTGAAATATGCATTTTTTTTTCTTTCTAGAAATATTTTGATTTTGAATTAATGTTATAAGTTTTATAAGCTTACATAGGATACTTAGCCTTAGTTGAATTAAAAAAAAAAATGTCACAAAGAGATACTTCAAGTTTATCTGATACAGATTCAGTCTACCAAGATTTGGGACCAATGAGTCCACCACTATCCCCAAAGCATTTTCAAGTTACACAAGTAGATGTACACATGCCACCAGCTAATGTTCATTCACAATCCCAAAATGTACATAACCAAGATATGAGTACACAGTGTATTAGGACAAAATCTGTCTCATGTGACACTCATGATATTGACACTCATTTAAGTCTTGGGGAAGACAGCAGCATGCCGTCTTTTAGGACCCGACTTGATTCTCAAACTGACCGTGGGTATTTTTCATCCACCCCTTACATGAAAGAAAGAAGGAATATAGTGGGGGTATCCGGGGATATTAGGATAAACAGGACACCCCAAATGCAATTTGAGATTTCTGACCCAGAAATTACAGGATTTTCACATGTAGAAAATCGGGTATTTGATACCATACATGGGGTAAACCCCTCTTATACTTTGTCAACCGTTGCACCACCTCATTTAGTGGATACTATGGACACTACAGAAAGAAAGATTACTCCGGCGATCATTCCTAATAGTACTGTAGGGGTGTTTGTTCCTCAATCTCACAACAAACCACGTATACGCCATCTGATGCAGGAATCACGTATGTTCCTGAAACCCCTGCAGAAAATATGAACACCTACAGGTATTGTGATAGGTTAAACCCACAAGTAATGAACACCAGGGGTGTAGGGTCAGGGAATACGCTCAGTAATGTACCAAATCAGTCATCTTCAATTACAGTGAGGCCAAGGGGCGTATCTGTAACCTTTAACCCAAATCTTTCTTTTCAAAGTGCAACATCAGATAATCAGAACACAACATACTGGTCAATGAATAGTTCAGATTTAGATAAGGGAACACAACTCCCAAGCTCGCATGTTTTGCCCAGTGAATTCGTATACCGAAACACAAATGCGAAGGCCCTTGGGGGTCAGTTTCCAGGTTCTTACACAAACCAGCCCGGACCTACCCCTCAGTCGGATGTTTTGCATTCGAGTTTTGATATTCCTCGTAAATCAGTACGGGTATGCGGGGGTCAGCCTGAATATTCCTATCATGATTCACCCGTACCAACCCCTTATTTTGACAACCAGAACCTCGTAACTGACGCAAGAGACCAAGTGCAAGTAGCAGGGAATCGTTATCAGGGCCAGTATAAGTCCATCTCCGGTTTAAATAATCAGAGTAAAAACATCGGTCCTCAGACCACAGCCCAGGTGCCCAGGGATCAAACCAAATATTTCTATGGCCGTCAGTCCGTGACTATGCCGTCAAATGATCAGAAGTCGGCTACTATCTGTCCAGGTTTAACTTCGGTGCCAGGGGAACTTAATCAAGGTTTTGAGTCATTGAATATTGGCTCTTTTGGTGCGAATGTTAGCCAAATCAATCCACCAACTTTAGACTATGGAGCATCACAAAATAACCTCAATACAGGTGAACAGACGACCTTAAATGCTGCATCTGCAGAACAACTGTTAAATCAATTGAGTCGGATTCTTGGGGTGTCGGGTTTGAGTATCACAAATAGTAACCCGCAGTTAAATGATACAGTAACAGCTGTTAAACCCACAATGCACTCAGTTTCACAGATTATTTCTACAACCCCATTTGTACAACCTTCAGTACAAACGGTTTCGCAAGTTGGATCTACAGCTCCATGTGTTCTAACTCAAATGCAAGCAGTTCCACGGGTTGGTGCTACAGCAACAACTGCACAGCCTCGAATGCAAACATCCCTTGGTCAGCTGGTCCCAAACCCAAACTCTACCCCCGCTCAATTTGATTCCACCTATTATTCGGGTCAAACTGTGATGCCCAATATTTTGAGTACCCCAGAACAAGGAAAAACAAAAATTTTGGAGCCGGATTCCTTTGATGGGTCTGAGAAGGGGCCTGAGATCACTGAGTATCTCATACATTTTGAACAGATTGCTTTATGGAACCGGTGGGGCCCAGAGCAAAAAGCTAGAATGCTAACCATTAAGTTAAAAGGGGAAGCTCAGCAACTGTTAAGTACTCTCACTTTAATTCAACTATCTGATTTTGAGGTCCTTAAGGCAGCCCTATTACATCGGTTTAATCCGAAAGAGAGACAGCTCGCTTATCGGTGCGAGTTTCGAAACCGCAGGAGGCAAAGTAATGAAAATCCGGTTGAGTTCGGAGCAGCCCTCAGATGCTTAGGCCGAAAAGCATACCCTGACCTACCAGTAGAAACCCTTGAGGTACATCTTGTAGATCAATACGTTATGGGCTTGGGATCACTTGATCTTCAAAAGCATGTACAACTTCAACATCCGAAAAATCTGGATCAAGCAGTTAATTTGGCCCTAGAATACACAGCAATCTGTAATGTTAATTCCAACAAGATCATGAAACCGTCCTTGCTTGAGTCAGACGAAATGAATAAGATAACAACAGTTACTTCCCTTAAGCCACTTGACTCAAATTCGGCCGTGGACTATGAGAAATCTATGACACAAATCTTTCAAAATGTCTTGGATAGGACTTTAGAAAAAGTTTTGGATAAGAGGGAAATCGCTTCAGGGGTGGATAAGTCCAGAAGTTACTATGCAAACTCAGCATCAAGGGTACGGTCCCCTTCCCCAAACACAGATAATACAGGGCAGGGTAATAGTAAACGTGTGTCTTTTAAGGAAGAAACTATTCCAAAACGTTACAGTCCAAAGAAAATAGTATGCACTTACTGTAAAAAGCCCTATCATACTGAAAATGTTTGCAGGAAAAAGTGTGCTGACGAGGAACAACGTCAGCAACAACTAGAAAAGCACTCGTTTAACGAGAACGGACTGACTCAGAATTTGTAATGGCCTGTGGGTCAGTCCATGAAGATAATTGGCCATGTACTTCCAATGAAAAAGAAATAGACAACCCCTACCAAAACACTTCCTCCTTGAAAAATGCTTCTTTGGGGCAACATTTAGTTGAAAGTAGAACACCGGGTAGTTCTATGGGGAAGTCTTCAGAGATAAAACGAAACGACTTGTCTCATGACCTTGTTCGCCATCAAACTTGCATTTCAAATTTTTGTTCTGAAGCTACCTGTGTTACAAGACCTCCCTGTCCAAAAAGAAATGTTACGGATCTTGGCCATGTTGAGCAAGGGAGTCAAGAAAATAAACACTCCATGCTATCCTCAAATACATGTTTAAAACAGCCATCTTTGGATAACAAACAATCAGGGGAGATAACACCTAATGCATTCATATATGAACAAGGGTCTAATGGTAACTTGCTTGAACCATATAGTCAAACAAGACACAGTTGTGAACAGAGAAAGGGGTTAATTTCAGTTGAAACCTGTTTAAATCAGCTTCCAATAGAGAATACCCAATTAAAACAAACAGAGGCAAACAAAAATTATGCAAAAACCGATACTCAAAGAAGAGAGAGATCACCTGAAATGAATTATTCTGAGAGAGTGTATCAAGAAAATGCCCGTCCACGGGAAACAATTCTGTCAGAGGTTTGTTCAAAGCAAATGTCTTCAGAAAATAAAGGCACATCCTCAATGAAAGAGGGTAGGCTTGCGCAAAGATCGTCAAGAAAAGACGATAGTAAAGCAAAATCAGTGGACGATAATTGTTCGATACATGGGTTTTTGAAAAATGAATGCACTGACGAAGCTTTATTGGAAAGCCATTTTCCCAGACAAATATCTTTAAAAACTGAAGCCAATTCTGCTAGATCTGGGATGAAACTCCCATGTGTTACTATACTGAATCCTAAAGAATCTCTTGGAGATTCAGTTGCTCCGAATAAGCTTTCCACTACTGTTTTGTCGGTGCATGATGGTACTTCAGAGGATCTAAATATAGGTAACTCGGTTTCCAACACTACTTCTTCGGCTGAACACAGTCTAAAGAAGGGTCATATATGCTATGATACAACTACAGTCTGTCCTAGTTTTGACAAAAACTTGTCACATTATAGACCTAGTAATACACCATCATATCATCATGATCATGCCATGAGAGCTTCCGTGTCAGATGGTAGCCATTCACAAAACTCATGTCATGGGGATGTAGACTTTTCAGAAGGTGGGATTTCCAGAGCCCCTTTACATTCTGAAAATGGTCAGGCATCAAGTTTGACAAATAAGCAGAAAGAAAATAGTCTGGGGACAGGTCCTCTAGAAAAGTGTGTATTCAAGCCTAAGGGTTTTGCTGATTACTCTAAGGAATTTATACAGAAGTCTAGGGGTGAAGGAAAGTATCTTCCTTCTGTTACAACAAACGATGGTAAACCCAATGATACATTGAAACATGACAAACATATTGCACAAAATACTAACCTCACCATTCAAAGATCATTTAACCATATTTTTGGTGGGGAAAGTGAACCTGATGGTCTTCTGCTAGAAAGCCATGATTTGAAGAAAAATTTATTACTTGATTCTCAGGCTGATGAACAGTCAACAGAAAACAATAGTTTGGGGCAAAAGTCCTTAGTAAATGAAACAACACCTATTTCTGTGAAACCAAGTCCAGAGATAGGGAATGAAAATTGGCAAATTTCTAGCAGTCGAGCATCGGAAATATTACATCCCGAAGTGTTGGTACATGAAACAAACTTGTCAAAAGACATTTCTGAGAAGAAATGTAATTTTAAGAATCAGAGTCTGGAAACTGAACCTATAACAAAAGAGAATTTGACAAGACAAAATTTGTTAACTACTGATTACACTAGTTTTTCTGCTACTGAGAAAGTTCCTGGTGGTACTTCAGAAGCAGAGATACTGGATATTAATGACCATTCGAATCAAGAAGGTTTATCATGTGCCATCAACGGATCCTGTTATTATGTTAATGGGAAAATAGAGTCACAAAGAGGTAAATTCCTGGTTGATACTGGTTCAAGTGTAAGTGTAGTAGCTACGAAAGTTCTGGAAAACTTGAATTCTGATATTCATGTTCAGTATACAAAAAGGAAAGTCCGTACAGCAAATGGCGGGTTGCTTGACGTAAAGGGCGAGTGTAATCTTGAGATTCAGCTGGATCATTTGACATTTAATCAAGACTTCATAATTGCAGACATTGAGGAATCCCTTGGGATCCTTGGTGTAAATTTCCTAGATGAAAAGGGAGCTGATGTTAAAATCAGAAAGAGATTGCTCAAAACAAAACAGGGTAAAATAAAATTGCACAAACGGGGAGCACAGAGTTGTAATAAATTACAACTGTGTGAAAATGTTGTGATTCCAGCTCAATCTGAAGCGTTTGTCAAGGCGTATATGCCAGAAATTAGTAAAACAAAGTAAAATTTAGTAGAGCCTACCAATAGATATGTCAACCAGGGATTACTTGTAGCAAGGACATTAATAAATTCTTCTGACGATCAGATGACAATCTCAGTCTTGAATGTAAGTGACAAAAACGTTAAACTAAGAAAAAGTACTACGTTGGGAATAGCCCATCCTGTTGACCAAGTTTCTGATTGTTCCAATAATATTGAATGCCCGACAGGTATGGAATGCGGATCCAATCCCAGCCAAAAAGAATGTCCAGAATTTTTAGAACCTTTGGTACAAAATTTGAGTCCTGACTTGAATTCTGACGAAAAGCGGAAAGTAAGTCAACTATTAGGGGAATTTCAAGATGTATTTATGTCACCTGGAGGAAAATTAGGTCAAACATGCCTTGCTGAACATTTTATAGATACAGGTGATCACAAACCTTTTAAATTACCTTGCCACCGAATTCCTTTATTTAAAAGACCGATAATTGAGAAGGAGATTTCAAAAATGTTGGAGCAGGGTGTTATAGAACCGAGTGCTAGCCCTTGGAACTCACCCATATGTTTAGTATCCAAGAAACAAACTGGGGAATGGAGGTTTTGTGTTGACCTTAGGGCTTTAAACTCCATTACACAACTAGATACATACCCACTTCCCCGTATAGATGAGACATTAGAACGGTTGTCGGGTTCTGAATACTTCAGCACTTTAGATATGGCTTCCGGTTATTGGCAAATTTTACTTAAAAAATCTGATCGTCAGAAAACAAGTTTTGCGATACCAGGCCTAGGTTCATACAACTTCAAAGTTATGTGTTTTGGACTGAAAAATGCACCCAGCAGCTTTTCCAGGCTGATGGAAATAGTTCTGAGAAACTTACAATATGATAAGTGTTTAGTTTATTTGGATGATATAATTGTGATGGGCAAAGACTTTGAAACTGCACTTGGAAATCTAAAATCAGTCTTTTTAAGACTGAGACAAGCTAACCTGCAATTGAAAGTAAGTAAATGTAAATTATTTCAAAAGAATGTTGTATTCTTAGGCCATTTGGTATCACAGGAGGGGATAACTTGCGATCCTGAGAAATTGCAGGTTATCAAATGTTGGCCACAACCTAAAGACAAATCAGAAATTCGTAGTTTCTTGGGCCTCGTGGGTTACAATCGAAAGATGGTACCAAATTTTTCAGAAATCGCCCTTCCATTATCTTGTTTGACTAAAAAGAAGGCAATTTTCATGTGGGGTCCAGAGCAGCAAACTGCATTTCTTAGGTTGAAAGAATGTCTTATGAACCCTCCGATATTGGGGTTTCCATGTGAATCGGCAGGGGCCTTTGTATTGGATACAGATGCCAACGGCTTTGCTGTGGGTGGAATCTTATCGCAATACCAGAATAATGAGGAGCGTGTTATTGCTTATGGCAGCCATACGCTAAACCCCGCACAACGAAATTATTGTGCTACAAAAAGGGAACTATACAGTGTTGTATACTTCTTGCAACACTATAAGCAATATTTATTAGGACGGACTTTTATTCTCCGAACTGACCATGCCCCATTAATATGGCTTTGTAATTTCCGAGAGCCCTCTGGAATTTTAGCTCGCTGGCTCAGTATCCTAGGATCTTACGATTTCCAAGTTGTATACAGACCTGGTAGGTTGCATGTTAACGCTGACACTTTAAGTAGGAAACCAGGGAGACCTTGTCCATTTCCTGATTGTTTAGAATGTAAAAATGCCTTTCAGAAGGAATCAGAACAACCTGCTATTTCTCAGCATGAAAACGTCGACCAAGTGTATGCAAATGCAGCAGAAAGCTCTGTTGATGAAAATGAACTTGTGTCCAACTGGCTTCATTTTTGGTCAACTGAGGAATTACAGCAATTTCAGGATCAGGACTTGAGCATTCATGAAATTCTTAGATTAAAAGAAACATACCAAGAAAAACCTCGAAAATCAGAAATTAACCAAGTTCATAGAGATGTGATGACTTATGTGAATCAATGGGAATTGCTGCATTTGCATAGGGGTTTTTGTATAGAAAGATTGAAACTAATTCGGGAGTAGATGTATTACAACTTGTAGCTCCAAAAGAAATGAGAAATTTGATATTCTCTCAATTACATGAACAAAGATATGCTGCCCATTTGGGTAGGGACAGAACATTAACTGCCATTAAAAGAAGGTTTTATTGGCCCGGTATTTCGAAAGATATTGCTATGTGGTGTAGAGAGTGTCAGCTCTGTGCACGGGGAAAACCTGGCCCTGGAAGAGGAAGAGCAACAATTGAACAATTCAAAGTGTTTAGGCCAATGTCAGTTATTGGTGTAGATATACTAGGTCCTTTAGTTCCTAGTTATGCTGGAAACCAATATATTATAGTAGTTTGTTGTTATTATACAAAGTGGGTTGAAGCCTTTGCGGTGGCAAATCACACTGCAGCAACTGTGGCTGACAAATTGGTTCAAGAAGTTTTCTTGCGCTTTGGTTTTCCCATTCAAATACATAGTGATCAAGGGAGAGAATTTTCCTCTCAGTTATTTAAGGAGTTGTGCAAAATTTTAGACATAGAAAAGAGTAGAACAACACCATATAATCCAAAAAGCGATGGCCTTGTTGAGCGTTTTAACCGTACGCTGAAAGCAATGCTGTCTCTTTTTGTAGATAGAAATCAGAAAGATTGGGATGACCATTTGCCGTTTGTGCTTGCTGCCTATAGAGCAACTCAACACAAGAGTACTGGGGTTAGTCCTAATTTGTTGATGTTTAACCGTGAGATTGACTGCCCCATTGACGTGATGGTTGGACCACCGCCCGGCGTGACTCAGATTGAGTGTCCTATACATTACGTTCATTGGGTCCAGTCAGCCATGCTAAATGCTTTCGAATTTACTCATGAGCAGCTTGGGTTGGCAGCAAGTAGACAAAAGCGTGATTACGACCGAAAGTTGAAACCTAGGGAGTTTGCTCGAAATGACTGGGTGTGGAGGTTTTATCCTCCCACAGCAAATTTGAAACTGGGAATGGGATGGATTGGACCTTATTTAGTGGTAAAGCGATGGTCACATTTGACCTATCTCATACAAAAATCTAGAGAAGAACGACCATTTTCTGTTCATGTAGATGATATCAAGCCATTCATAGGGAAAAAGCATCCCAAGAGTTGGTTGAATGAACCAAATAGCAATGAGTCAGAAATAGCAACAGAACCTGTTGTTGTTAATACTGAACCTGACAGTGGAACTCCACTTGAACGTGCAAGGGAAAGTCCAGTTCAGATACGTTCAAGAAGAGAAAGGCCTGTAAAACCCAGACTTATTTATTCACCCTGAATTTTTGTTGTTGTTGTTGAAAAATAATAACAATGAAAATGATGATAATAATTAAAAAAAAAAAAAAAATAAATATTAGCTCTGTAGATGCTTTTACCCTAGATTAGATTTTGATTTGAAAATGATATTGTTCTTTTGAAAGTGATATCATTTTTTAAAAAAAAAAAAAAAATATTGCAGAAATATACATGATGATTTGTGTATTAACCTTAGATTATTAGTTTTGTACATAACTTTGCAGATCACTGAAGTCTTGATTTAAAATTTATTTTGTATGAAATTGTGTGTTACAATGCACTAATTATTCTTAATAATACACTGAATCATTATTGTCAAGACATAAATGTTTTTGTATGAAAAATGAAGGAATAAAACTTTGGTGTAAAATACTAAAGTTATTTTATCAAGATAAAAACATTATTTCAACACTTAAAATTAGTGCAAATATGCAATTTTTAGATGTTAAAATATCTAAAAAAAAAAAAAAAAAAAAAAGAAAAAAATTATTTAGAAGAATTGATTGGATTATTTGTGCTATTAAAAATCTTGGTGTAAAATGTAAAAAATAAAAAAAAATTTGATTTAAAACATTAAGTATATGGCAAAAATATCAAAACATAGTTGGGTGTAAAAGTCATGTACACAATAACAATAATGATGATCAAAATATAAATGTATGAATAAAACTTTGGTGTAAAAAAAAAAAAATACATTATGAAGTTAAAAGTTTGTTCAAAAAGTGAACAGTGCTTTTATAGCAATCCATTCAATAAATTAAGTTTTTAATAGACTATAAAATATAAATTAGTTATATTTTGTATGTCTATTATGCAAATGCTAATTCAGATAACTTCGGTGATCTTATTTTATTTTTGATGGGGTCTGAATATTAATTTCAGATTTTTTTTTTTTTTTTTTAGTGTGGGGGCAATGTTATCTTTTCAGGTACAATGTCCTCTATATTCCCAGAAGGAGGAATGGGCTGTCCTGTCCTTGGGTGTTCTTCAACACATTTTGCTAAGCACAAACAGCTTGTTAACCACTGGAAGAAGTTTCATGAACAATTTGTAACTCTGTTCAGGTGTGAGTCTTGTGGACGGTTCTTCGGCAGAAAAGGAGATGCACAGCAGCATCTGAGACGTCAGCATAGAATGTTTATATCGCCATGGAACAAACAGAACCATTTATTTATCCATCCGGGGTCTGCCACTATGCCCAGATTACAGAGAGGTCCGGTGCCCCTTGGTGAGGTGAATGTTAATCAGATGGCAGCCCAGTCTACATCTCAGTTGGAAACTCCAGTTCCTCAGCCAAGACCTCCGGTGGGATGGCCGCCTAAAGCCATCAACTCAAAGATGGTGCCCTCGGGTTCATTGGTCAGGAATATTCAGACCGTAACTACAGTTGCCAACTATGAACAGTCGGAAGAACCTAATCTGGCCAGGGAGGAAGCTGCACTGGAAAGACGACGGATCGCGGAGGAAGCAACTCGGTCACCGCTGTACCAGCTCCACAGTAGGCACGAGGACCATCTCCTTCCATTTGAAGATGATGTGGAACTGGACTATGAGGATTAGAATCTACTCGTCTGTTGATTGGCCTCTGGATGGATGATACCTACTGGCTACGTCGGTTCAAGTCCTCAACTGTTCAGTTTAATTTCTGATGTGATGCTCTTTCAATTTAATGTTTTTTTTTTATTTAGTATTATTGTACATCAGCTGGACTTATTTTTGTTCTTGTAGTTTTTTTTTTTTTACTCTCTTGTTGTTGTTGTACTCTGTATGACTATGTTGTTGTCGTTGTTGTCCATATATAGTTTTTTTTTTGCTTCTAGATAGTATGTTTTTTTCTTTTCTCAATCTATTGTCGCTGTTGTTGTCGTCTGGCCGAAACTTTAGCATCTGTCCTGAAAAAAAAAATAAAAACATTTTTTTTTTCACAGAAAATGGAGCACTGTAGTAGGAGGGCTTGAAGTGAAATGTGAATTACCTTTGTAACTTTCGATATGCAGGGTAAAATTGTGGAATGTTTTATCTGTCAGGCGAGCGTGCTCGCTTCGACGCCATTTTGCATTTCTTTCTGATTTTACTTCATAAGCTTCTGTCCGGTTGGCTCTTACGACCACACCTCCACCCGATCGACCAATCAGTGTTAGGCTTGTTCCTGCATTGAAGGTCAAGGCTTGGGTTATTTTACAACGGCAAGGTTGGGTAATTAACGCAACACGAAGACTCTTATTACTTACCCTTAGATAATAAAAGCTATTTTATTCATTTTTCACATATTTTACGTGTTTTGAGACATTTCTTGAAATACATAAATTATTGTTCTATATTTTAGGATATTTCTAAGTCACATTCTTTAAACACTTATAACATACTGCCCAGACTTGATTTAAAATAAGGATTCTTAGAGTTTTGGGGTGCCTTACAATAACATCAATTCCCATTAATTTTGTCTTTATCTATGAGGCACCTCTGATATCCAATCTTTAGCCAGGTCAAGACAAGTCTGGGGTTTTCTCAGTCTTACACAAGTCGTTCATGGTGAGTCGAATTTATTTCTTTTGTCTGAATCTATATGGTTTAGAAACATTTCTTTCTTAAAATAATTGTGTCTAGTTTTCTTATGAACTAGAATTTCTCGTCAAGACTCTCATAGTCTTGAACTCTCCTTCTTGATTTTTCCTAATTTCTAAAAAGGCTCTTTTCTCTCATATCACATTCATTTTACAACAGCTGATTCTCTCTTCAATTTAAAGCTCAGGCTAAGGAAATTCTATGTTATTTTTGCAGTTCTGAAATTCAACGCGAAGTACATTATAGCATCACATCATTTCCTAAGTATGAAATTATTGTAATTTACTGAATATAGAGTTATTGAAATTTGAATTTGTTTCTTTTACATTTTGTTGAGACTTTAAGACAGAAATCCAGAGATCGAACCTTAAACCACTATACTGATCATGAAGGGTTTACCAAACCCTCAGACGTGCTAACCTAACCACTGGTACGGCGTCCGTCCGTCCGTCCGTACTTTGATGTCTAAAACCCGGTACTGAGTTCCGAGATTTCAAATAATTCCGTTAATTCTTAGTGACGTCCTCAGACGTGCTAACCTAACCACTGGTACGGCGTCCGTCCGTCCGTTCGTCCGTCCGTACTTTGATGTCTAAAACCCGGTACTGAGTTCCGGGATTTCAAATAATTCCGTTAATTCTTAGTGACGTCCTCAGACGTGCTAACCTAACCACTTGTACGGCGTCCGTCCGTCAGTACGTCCATCCGTCTGTCCGTCCATCCATCCATGAATTTCAGCTATCCCAAAGCCGCGTCTGCCACAATGGTGCCTTCAGCCAGGATTTCTGTCCTCTAAGGTCAAAACAAGTGTTTAAAATGAAAAGAAAAATTCTGTGAAATATGCCGCGTCTGCCACATACAAAATGAAAAATCACCTTACACCTGCATATTTGACTACTCTTATTCCACAATCTGTCAGCACAATGTCCAGATATAATTTAAGAAATTCAAATGACCTTCAAACCATTGACACCAGAACAAATCAGTACCACCATTCTTTTTTACCTTCAGCAGTTAGAGCTTGGAACAGTCTACCCGTTGACGCCCAACAATCAAATACTGTTAACTCGTTCAAAAGTTTCCTTAAAAAGGAGAAATAAAGGTGCCGAAGTATTATTATACAGGCCATAGGAAAGAACAAATTTTGCATACTCGCCTGCGAACTAACTGCAGTTCACTTAATCTTGACATTTTCATGAAAAATATCTCTGATTCGCCAATGTGCCGATGTGGCAGTATCGAAGATGCCCAACACTACTTTTTGCATTGTGGGTATTACACTGTACAACGGGACTGTCTTCTTAATTCTGTCTCAATATATACAACACCTTCCTTAAATGTTCTCTTATATGGTGACAGCTCATTGTCATTTGAATCTAATACTTTCATCTTTGATCAGACATAGAAGTTCATAAAGAGCTCGAAACGATTTTGAGTATCAAGTAGAAACTCCTGGAACGTACAATCTATAATAGGCCTGTCGACCTGTTCTGATAGTTTGATTCTATATGTTTACACGCATTCATCCCCAATCTCCCTCTCCATTTTTTTTCTAATCTCAACTTCATATTAAGCAAGATTATTTTTCTCAAAAAATATAAGGTAATAACAAACCACATTGTCGAACTCTTTCTATTGGTGTATTTTTTATCCATAGTTGTAATCCATTTTTGTTTCTCCAAAATATCTGTGACTTACTATATGTTACAAATAATTTGATATTTATTGTAAGTCGCCAAATAAAGCACAATATTCTATTTAATGCACCGAAGGAAAAGCACTCTACAAGCTTTGAGCTTTCCTTCTAATCCTTGACACTGTACTTTTATGTATTGTATGTATGTAATATGTTGGTAATCAAAACTAGAGCGCGCAGTCGATGGCAAGCCATCGCAAATCCCCACGTTTTCTCCACAGTAGGTCAAAATTTGACCTTTTGACCCCTCCCCAGGGCCCCTGGGGGCGGGGACAAAAAATGTGCTCTTGCGCAAGCCATTCATGTAAGCAACTCGCATACCAAATTTGGTTGAATTCCGGCTAACGGTTTAGGAGGAGATAGCCGGACAGACAGACGGACAAACGGACAGACAGACAGACGGACGGAGGCGATAGCAATATCCCCACTTTTCGTTGAAAAACGTGGGGATAATAAATATATATAAACTAAATGACATCTCAAACTCTGCCGCCCAAAATAAAACCGATAGGTTTTATATGCATGTACGGACCGACTCGCACCACATTTCCTGGGCAGGCTTAGAACCTCTAAGCGGTTTTCAGTGGTTTCTTGCTGTCGAGTCCTCACCGTTGTCTCACCTCTGTGGTTCTTTGATTTTTGTGTTCACGGAGATGTTGCACTGATGAGTTAGGAGGCCTTCATGCGGACTGAACAAATTATTTGTCTAAATCGCGACGGAAGTAAGGGCGAGGATTGTGGCCACGTAAAATCGATTTAAGCCCCCCAGTGGAAATCTTCCACTGACCGTTCCAAGGCGGCTCTTCTGTGGCGATTTATTTATGTTGTTGTTTGTTACTTACTGTGTGTATCACTTGTGTCTTTTAATTTTGGATGGCCATATGGCCATTTTGTGGGAAAGTAACTGTCCTTATGGCCTTCCTTTGTTTAGGTTTCCATTATGGTCTGGTCGCTTAATTGTGAGGTCAGTTTCACCTCTGCGTGGAAGCATCATGAAGCCAAATCTATTTCTTAAAGCCCCGATGCGCGGGGCCGACTTTTTTTGATAAACATCTGTGATATTTTGTTATTTTTATTTCAAACCTAGGTTATGGGTGCTCGTTAGAACCACCTCATTGAGGTGGTTCAAACGAGTACCCACAACCCATGTCTTTGAGAAGAAAAAAAATGAAAAATAATGTATACCCCCGTAAACCCCACTTTTCTCTTTTAAAAGTGGGGTTTAAGAGGATGTTCATTTCACAGACTTGTTCACGTGATGATACCATCAGCAAGTCCGTGTAATGAACATCCCAACAAATCCTAATGTTTGTATCTTTAATTTGAGGTTTAACGTCCCCGTCAACACTGTATAGGTCATTTTGGAGACGTTCCTCCATTTTTGTGGGACTTTTACCCGGCAATGGGATGAAATGACATTTCAAGTCATGTCGCCCAATAAAACCAATAGGGTTTATAAGCATGGACAATCCGACTCGCACCGCTTTGCCTGGGCAGGCTTAGATCCTCTAAGCGGTTTACCAGTACTCTGCGTGGAAGCATCATGCAGCCTATCTATACTCAGGTTCAATGAAAACGCACCATATTTAGAATT
Source organism: Lucinisca nassula (assembly GCA_963580285.1). Lineage (NCBI taxonomy): Eukaryota > Metazoa > Mollusca > Bivalvia > Lucinida > Lucinidae > Lucinisca > Lucinisca nassula. The sequence goes on from OY757010.1 coordinate 183,035,620, forward strand.
TTGATTTCTTTAGTTTAAGGTAAAAATGGCTGACCAATAAGGTATGGTCTAGTTGTCACCGAAGCATGGGTTTGTTTGACACGACTACTGCGTGATTTTCATGATGTGCATGTGCACGTGCAAAATTTCAAAATTTTCGTAATCGCGATATTTTTGGCACTTTCTTTACTGTCTTTATAAGGCCCGGACTCTTTGCATTAAAAAGCCAGCAAAACATTTCATAACAAGCCAATGGTCGTCCAACCAACGTCGATTGTCAGCGTGCCCTCGGTATGGTTGAAGGTGGGCTTTCATACCGCCAAGTTGCAGAGAGTATGGGTTGTTCGCACACTACGATTGCTCCATTGGTTGAAAAGCATGACGCTCCGGGGTCTGTGAACGGTAGACAACGCCCTGGACGTGTACGTGTTACCACACGTCAGCAAGACTGGTACATTGTTTTGAATCATTTACGCGACCGATTGAGGATGTCTGTGGAAACTGCCTAGGAGACAGTAGGAACCCATAATCTACGCGTAAGTGCCTTAACGGTACGAATGCGCTATTTCTAGCCACAAGACGTATAGGGGGGAAGATTTTGACGGCGTAAAGTGGAATAAGTCGCTTTAATTGGTGTCGACAGCGTATCCGATGGACTCAACGTGTTGAAATGTTTGATAGGCGGCGTAAAGTATGGCGTCGACGTGAAGAGCGATTTCAAAACTGTTGTGTCAAAGTGGTGTTACGTTTGGGTGGTGGTAGCGTAATGGTGTTGGGAGGGATCTCATGGCGCCACAAAACCAAACTCATCGTTGTTGATGGCAATTTGACAGCACATCGATGGAATTTTAGAGCCTGGGGTGGTACCGTTTTTACGCAATAATGGTGACGTTACGCTTTTCCAACAATCAAAATGTTGTGCAAGTTCTTCCTTTGCCTGCGTTTTCGCCGGATTTAAACCCAATTGAGCACCTTTGGGACCAGCTCGGAAAACGTGTGTACAGCTGACGTCATCCACCAATCAACCGTCAGCAGCTTGCCATTACGCTACAGAAAGAATGGGACATTACACAAGACCATATACAGCGTTTAATTCGAAGCATAAGGTGTCCATGCCAAGCAACACTTATTGCTAATCGTGGACATACCCGGTATAAGGATATCTGATTTTGGTTTTTCGAGTGTGTGGACTTATTCGAGTCTCGGTATCTCTGCATCCAATGGAATGCTGTGACTCTGTGGTGAGTCTGTGGGTATGTTAATGATAATTCATTAAACGTGATCAAATGCTGGTAATATTGTGAATCATATAGTACTAGTGGTGCGTTTTCATTGAATCTGAGTATATAATTTCAAGCCCCGACGGGCGGGGGCTGACAAAACCTAATGAGTTTACACAGATGTAAACACTGTTGTCTTTTATTTCCGTTGTAAACGATAGCCTGAAGATACTCGTTAGAACCGCCCCGACGAGGCGATTCCATCGAACACATACAGTCCATGTTTGCGACAGAAAATAAGACAGCAGTTGGTTTATTTCATTTGTAAATTGCCCGACACGAAACTGTGGTCGCCCGATTGAAGGCCGAATTTTGGAGTATGGACTTTATTCACTCTGTGAGCTCGTGTGTGAATTCGGGTTTAACGTCGCTTTCAACAATTTTTCAGTCATATCACGACGGTGTCTGGTTGCGACAGGGAGCTCAATGCTCACGTTTATAGTGCTGCCTCACTGAAGTATCATGTCCCAGACACATTACATGATACCACACCCAGTCACATTATCCTGACACTGGATCGACCAGTCCTAGCTCTACCCCGTAAATCTGAGTGTCAAACGAGGAGCAGCTAGTACCATTTTAACGACTTTGGTATGTCGCGGTCCGGGATCGAACCCGAGACCTCCCGTTCCCCGGAGCGGACACTCTACCAACTGAGCTATCGGGGCCGGTCATCTCTGTGAGCTCGTACGACTGGGTTCAGTTAGCGAAAAAAGCCAGAGTATTTTGATTATTTTCCGCAGATTGACATCAACGGAATTGACAAGCATTACCTTTTTCTTTGCTGAGGTTAAGGGGAATGGGAACACCTGGTAGATTTTTCCGCCATTTTCCAAAGGGAGACAACTTTCGGAAACTTCCTGTTCGCTTTTTCTATAAGCCCTGCCCCTATGAAAAGGGAGTGTACTCTTAATGGAAAGCAGGAGCAAATTCTTTCCTTTAAGAGTTGACCTCTATTGAAATGGGAGACAAAAATACTTTTAGAGGAGTTATAAGGTTAAAATGTGACAACAGGTACCACACCTATTCTGTCCGACAAGCTCAGAGCCGGTAGAGAACGGGACTCTTAGTCTTTGGGTCGTGGGTTCGAGCCTCCATGTGAGCACCTATTTACTTACTGTTGTTCTTAAATACATGCATTTATTTACATTATTTTATGGCAAATATCGACGATAACTAATGCTTATTCGACGCATTAAACATTCCAGACCGATCCGCTGATAATGGTGGTGGAAGGGGGGGGGGGGGGGGGTGATAAAAATTACGTCTAAAAAAGCCAAGTGTTCTATTAGGCTTTGTACACATGTTGCTAATAAGAATATTCCATCTCAAGTCATGCGTGATGGTCAAGCCAAGGTATTTAATGGAATCCACATTTTTTCTGAAGTGTAAGAAGCCTCGATTTTGTTTTTTTCTTTTCTTAGTTTATCGATCCTGCACTCCCTGGTTTACAGGGCGAGTAGAATAATCACTACACCATCCTCCTTTATCCAAGATCTTACACAGGCGGTTCTAGCGAGTACCCACAATCTATATTTTGAGCAGAAATAAGAAAAATATCACAATTTTTCATCTTAAAATTTTCGTTTTCTCGGCGGTAAAGTTTACATATAGATTATTCATTCTCCTAGTTGAAATATGGGATTTATAAACCGAGGGAGGTAAAACAATCCGATGAAGAAACGAGTGCGAAGCACGAGTTTCTTAAAACGGATTGTTTTACCTCCCGAGGTTTATAAATCCCATATTGCAAATAGGAGAAATGTATAATCTGTATATTACATGCACTTCCATAGACTTTTAGGAGAGTTTGGATCTTGAATTTTGGATCTGAATGCCCGTTCAGTTGACTGTTTACAGCTCATGTAAACGGTTCAATCAGCGAAGTGTTACAGAATCTGGGTGGAAGAACAACTGGATGGGTGCCATTTTGAAAGCGCTTTCTACAGTTTTGAACAAAAATAGAAGAAACAAAGTGTTTCAGTGATAAAACAAGTAAAACGTTAGATTAAATAAAGCAAAACTTACATCCTAATCAATGGTCATATCCATGTTTTCTTTTGTTTCAGCGTTGCATCCGACTCAAACGTCACGCATTCGGAACGTCTGTTGATATTTCTTAGACGCCATTACAATGACGTCATGAATAACGTCGCCGTGACTGAAACTTTCCCGCGTCTGAATAGAACAATTTCACTGCAAAGCGGTATCTCGTATCTTGTACATAAAGTAGTTCCAGCTGAAGGGATTTATTTCCCCGGCAAAGAGGAAATATTTCTTCTTAGCAAAAAGGAAAATACCAAGTTTATGTCTGGTAGAAATCATGGTATTTCTCTGTAATGCATGTAATATAATGCATTTGTATAGGAATGATTTCGTAATTGGACTCAAAAACAAGTTCGGATTAACCATTGTAAGCGAGCAATCCGTGTTCGAGTTATCGGAGTTTCACTTAAAAGTTATTATCACAGAAGCACTTATTGTTTCGCAAAATGATGCGATTTTGTCTTCGTCAACATAAGAGTTTTTTTTTTTCTGAAAATATTATCAGTCACCAGAGCAGGATGCACAACTAATCGGGCCCCGTCAAGCGATTTTGGTACTTATCGCCTATGCGAGCAGCGAAGGTTCAGGCGAGCCTGCGCATCCGCGCAGTCTCGCCAGAACCTTCGCTGCTCGCTCATACAAGCAGCAAATCAAGAGGAACCTTCAGACAGAAAGCCGTATCCCTGGCCCGTCTGAATGGCTGGGCATGCGCAGTTAAAGTTTGTCATGGCGGAATGCTCGAAGACCCAAATTCGCTTGGCGGGGCTCAATCAATATGAACTCACAGTACTGGTGGGGTCAATTGTCTCTTCCTCTGAGTGTAGGTTGGCAAAGTATACCTGAATTGGGACTTAGACTGTTTCGTTTACCCCTAAAAGCTCATGTACCTTAATCAAGCGGTTTAGACCCTGATCAGACGCTGCCTCCTGTGACAAGTGTTCTAGGTCTATGGGGCGCTGTTTTACTATTTAATTCGTATTTATAGATACCCACAAATGGAATTATGGATATCCATAATTCGATTTAAATCAGCCGAATAATGGATATCCATAATTCGAATTATGGCCATCCATAAATCGAATTATGGACATCCATAATTCGATTTATTGATATCCATCATTCAGATCGATTTATGGATATCCATAATTCGAATTATGGATATCCATAAATCACCGCCAAAGATTTTGGTTTAATGATTTCTCCCTAAGACACGTGATGGTTTATTATAAAAATCTTCAAAATCTTCAAGGTCTTTATCATCGCTGGAAGACGATGGCCAGTCAAAGGGACCTCTCTGCCGTGCAGCCTTTTCAGCCCGTAAGGTCTCCAACGCAACGGACGGCATACGCTGAACGTCTGCCATGTGTGCAGTTATAATGATCCAAACAGGCAATCCGTGCATGCTTTCTGGAGAAAAATGCACATGGTCGTTATATATATGTATATATATAGTATTATTGTTTGTTTGATTTGGAGTTTAACGTACCCGTCAACACTGTAAATGTCATTTTGGAGACGTTGCTTCCAATTTTGTGGGACTTTTACCCGACATTGAGATGAAATGACATCTCAAGCCCTGCCGCCCAATGAAACCAATACGGTTTATAAGCATGGACTTGCACCGCATTGCCTGGGCAGGCTGAGATCCTCTTAGCTGTTTACCAGTACTCGTGCGCGGGTCGGTTTCAGCTCTGGAAGCATCATGCAGCCCATCTATTTCTTCAAGCCCCGATGGTATATAGTATTAACACATATCCATATAAAACTCTACTTGAGGTGTATGGAGTACAGGCAGATTCAGATATATCTCCTGGGCCCCGCCCATTGGGGCATGAAGAAATAGATTTGGCTGCGCCGGTCTCGGTAGCTCAGTCGGATGCGCGTCTGACTGATGATCAGGAGAACGCGGGTTCGATACCTGCTGGGGTCGGCGACTTTTATTCGTGGAATTTGATCATGAGATATTTTCTTCGGTCATTCTCTCCCTTCCGCTGATTCAAGAAGGGCAGTTGTCAATTTCTAGCAAAAGAATGTGCACTGTACTGGTTAACCGTTTACGTATAGTCCTGCCCAGGAAAAGTGTAGATAGGTAAACTGACCGGCTCAAAAATGACCTAAAATAGTGTTGACTCGGCCGTTAAACCCCAACACAAACAAACAAACAAAGATTTGGCTGCATGAGCTGAGAGTACTGGTAAACCGTTTAGAAGGTCTAAGCATGTCCAAACAAAGTCGTACGAGTCAATGGGCGACAGGGAGTGAGATAACATTTCATCTTGCAATCCCAACAAAATTGGAAGCAACGTCTCCAAAATGAAATAGTATTGAAGGGGACGTTAAACCTCAAATCAAACAAATAATATCCCTCCCACATCACCAGAGGACACCACTAAGCCTACTCTACATTACCTCCACCTCCTACCCGGGCTTTTATTACACACCTAAATCGGAAACCTGACGGGAATAGTCGATTTTTATTTTGCAAAGGGAGGAATCATTATTCATTAGGTTTATTTGCGGAGGAGAATTATGGATTTCCATAATTCGATTTATGGATATCCATAAATCAGCCGAATAATGGATATCCTTAATTCGAATTAAGGATATCCATAATTCGATTTATGGATATCCATAATTCGATCTAAATTAATGATATCCATAAAACGATTTATGGATATCCATAAATCGATTTATGGATATCAATAATTTGATTTATGGATATTCATAAATCAGCCGAATAATGGATATCCATAATTCGATTTATAGATATCAATAAATCGAATGATGGATATCCATTATTCGATTTATGGATATCATTAATTCAGTTCGATTTATGGATATCCATAATTCGAATTATGGATATCCATAAATAATTATGGATATCAATAAATAATAATGGATATCAATAATTCGATTTATGGATATCCATAATTCGAATTATGGATATCCATAAATAATTATGGATTATGGATATCTATAAATACGGATTAAATAGTAAAACGGCGCCCCATATAGGTCTACACTTTTCAAATCCCCGTTACGAAAACACGCCTATACAAATACATTGTAACCTTTATCGCTCAAAAGATGAGAATTTTTAGACGAAATATGTGATATTTTTCTTATTTCTGATCAAAATATAGATTGTGGGTACTCATTAGAACCGCCTCGATGAGGCAGTTCTAACGAGAGCCCTCAATCTATATTTTTGGCAGAAATAATAAAATAAGGTTTACCCCTGTAAACCCCAGTTCTACTGTATAAAAGTGGGGTTCAAGGGGGTCAAATTTATATAGTTGTGTTTTAATGATTTAATACATGAGTCAAGTACAGAAAAAAATCCTACAGTCAACATCACAACAATAATACAAATGTAACAGCGCAGATATAAATAACCATTTTCCTGGATTTCCTGAAGCCTCCGTGGTGCAGTGGTTACGCTACTCGCCTTGTAAACCAGGGATCGCAGGATCGATCCCGGGCTTCTCCAGACTTTCGGATGAGTCTTTAAACCGAGGTCCCGTCTCCGTATGACCTTAGCTGTTGGTGGGACGTAAAACTAAAACTCACTCACTCACTCCTGGATTTCCTACAATCAGAAAGTCACGTGAGTATCAGTAGTTAAGGCTACTGCGCTAAGTAGGTTTCGGTCGATTGACAAACAATTAGCCCAAAACTGGTTGTATGATGAATAAGCACTATTTATAGTTTCGCTCCAGATTTTCCGAAGTGAAGCCAAGTAAACTAGAAGATAAACCAATGTTTTTTTAACGCTGGTTGTGCCCAGCTAGCACAAAATAGCGGACCAACGTCGGGCCAACAGCGATACGACGTTCACACGTCGTATCGCTGTCGGCCCGACGTTGGCTCGACATGCTTTGCTGGCTGGGTGGCTTCACTTATTTGTCAGCATAAAACACCGGACCAACGTCGGGCCGACAACACGTTGCATCGCGGTTGCCCCGACGTTTCCCCGACATTCTTTGCCGACTGGTTAAATTTCTTGAATTTCATTATTTTACAGAGAGAGAATGAATAAGTCCCACGGATGCAATGCGGGTTGTGAACACCCGGAGTATGAAGTGACTGCGTTTACGTTGAACAGGTAAACCACGATTTACAAGTACTTCAGTTTCATGCATAAATCACTTAATATTAAAATAAAACACCCAAAAAGGCGTCTTTCAAAATTCTAGAACTAGCATTTTTAAATGTTTTTTTTTTTTTTTTTTTTTTTTTTGTTTTCTTACTGGATTGTGTTCATTGAGGTGGTTCCAACGAGTACCCACAATCTTTGTCTTGGAGCAGAAATAAGATAAATACTGAATACCCCCGTAAACCCCAGTTTTCTTTATTTTAAGTGGGGGTTTAAGGGGATGTTCATTCCACGGACTTGTTCAAGTGATGTGATTAGCGACAACCTTTGTCCACTAATAATGTCCAGACTGTAGAATTGCACACTCTCTCATGAACTGAGCACTACTCTTTTACCCCAACCAGTAATTTGAGGTCCACCTGCTTGGCATCGCTCAAATATAGTTAACTGAACATTGAGATAAAGCTGACTCTAAGCTTATTTGATTGGAGTGAAAACGCTGAACACTTCGTTGTTTTCATGCTCAAGTTTGACAGAAAAGTCCAAAATAAAAGTGTGCTTCACTCCTCTCCACCCATAACTTCCTTAAGTGCCTGAGAAATCACTGTTTGTACACACATAGGAACGGACGCAGAAGCTTACTATATAGCTCGGGAACGATTTAATATGTCTTGTACAATTCAGAATAGTATGGGTTCTATACATTTTGAAGCAGTACCAGTAATTCTCAGGAACTGTTTTTGATATATCATGTTTAGATTTTCAGCATTTGTTTTTTATTTTTGCGAACATCTAAAAATAGCAAATGTAGTTTGAAAACGCAAGTATCAGACAAGCCCTATTTTAACAAAGCAGCCACTCATTGTTGAAGATCGAAAAGGTTGTTTCAGCGTTGAGTCAGTGCCATGTGCCTGTGGTGTTTAGAGCAGCATCGCGGCACTGTGCTGTAAGCTCTTCCCACTATAGTCACAACCCAGCAAGCACTCAACGTTAAAATCAACGTTGATTTATCGTTTTCACCTCTTTTCGTGTTGTAGAGAACATACCCTATTCAAAATACGATTGTAAAGGTAAAGTCTATGTGCTTATCTAAGGTTAAAACAAACTCTCAGAAGCTCAAACTAGCCTTTTCTTGCACACCAGACAAGGAAATCCGTGATTTTACCCTGGGATAGAAATTTATTTTCTGACCCTGGTGTTCCGACCCAGGCAACTAACATAAATGCGCTTCAATTCTATTCAACTGCCGGAACTACTTCCGCACTACTTTTATTTTGTAAACAATATACATGTGCGAGCTGTCAAAACTGACCGGGGGTGTTGTGCAAGAAAAAGAATCCAATATGGGGTTCTGTTGTAGATGGGCGTTTCCAACCCTCGGGATGACCGTGCTGAGCGGAACTTCGGCGTAGCCTCGGTTCCGCTCAGCACGGTCATCCCTCGGGTTGGAAACGCTCATCTACAACATAACCCCATATCAGATTCTTATAGTCTAGGACCAATTTTCGAAGTATAAAAGGTGTTCGAGCCATTAAACTGAATTTGTATGTTTGTTTGCTTTGAGGTTTAACGTCCGCGTCAACACTGTTTAGGTCATTTTTGAGACGTTGCTTCCAATTTTGTATGATTTTTGACCGACAGTGAGATGAAATGGCATCTCAATCCCTGTCGCCCGTCCAATGAAACCAATAGGGCTAAAAAGCACTGAAGGTTCGACTCGCACCCCTTTTCCATGCAGTCCTATCTATTTCTCCAAGCCCCGATGGGCGGGGCGAGGAATTGTTACAACCAAAAAACTTGTTTTAGGATGTTTGATCTGAGAAATATGCCCTATACGACGGGACGAGTGTTGACTTGGTCCGAACTGGAACCAGTAGCTTCACCAAGGCTTAAAGAATTCATGCAATTACAAGATGGTAAGTTTAGAGGTATAAACCGGACACCAGCCGTTATAGCAGTACCAGGACTGTGTGTCAGTCGACCCGAAGTTACTTATATTGCTATTGTCAACTTGACTACCACTGTCCTTGCAAACAACGTTTGGACGAAATCCACGTGATGCTTATAGAGGATCCGCGTTATAAAGGCATTCGTTATAACGGCAAAACTCGTAACGACAATTTCAATGGAATGAATTCTTAGCTCAAGGTTTAGCCTCGATTCCGAGCGGCTTGGGCAGTCCTCGGGTTGGAAATGCCCAAATCGAATCCATAGTCATGAAAGATTCTTGTAATTTAATACTCCAAGAAACATGTGTTATAGAAATTCATCGAGGCGATTCTAACAAATGTCTATCACATTCGTTTCTTGGAGTAATGTGGAAAAGACCTTTTATAACCTATCATAATCCTAACTGGCATTTTTTATAAAAGCAAATTCATAATACCGGCACAATATAGGGAACAAATACTGCCGTTATAACGCGGATCTTCTGTATTTATATATACTACTCAAAGTTTGATAGGGATCACTTTTTATATACAAAATTTTGCACTGAAAATTAAAAATTTCTTGAAAGAATTTGTACTCGGTATACTGATAAATATCTTAAGCAGAAACTCGTGTGCGGTTCAGTACTCATAAAAGTGCACACTTCTCACACTTCGCAAATAAATTCATGCACCCCCAAAATCTTGCGTAGCACTGCTTTCCAACAGACCAATCAAACGTGTCAGTGTTCCTTTACCAAGCCTAAAAAGGACGTCATTTGATTTGTGAAACACTGAAATGCCTAGGGGACAATTAAGAAACCGTCTGAGCCCCGAAGAAATGAATCGTGGCGTCGGTTTGTTGGATTCTGGCGTCTCTCAACGTCGTGTTGCTGGCATTCTGAATGTGTCTCAGAGCGTGGTTTCCCGAATGTGGAGTCGGCATCTTACCCACGGAAATCCTTCACACAGACACGGTGGGGTCGAGAAAGGGCTACAACTCAACGTCAGGACCGTTTCTTGTTGATTCAGTCTCGACGTCAACGGTTCCTGAACGCTATGCGTTTGCATAACGAGCTTAGGAACGGAACTGGAGTACGAATTTCTACACAAACTGTCAGAAACGGGCTCCACGAGTTCGGACTTAATGCCATGAGGCCTGCTGTACGAGTTCCGTTGACGAGACAGCACGTGCTAGACCGGTTGGACTTTACCAGAACTCACGTCAGGTGGACGGTTCGTGACTTGACGCCAGTACTGTTTACTGATTAGTCCAGATTCTGTCTAGGCTTCACTTATAAACGTCAATCAGTGCGGCAAATGTCTAAAGAGCGATTCGATGACTTGAATGTTGCAGAGCATGATCGCTATGGAAAGGGGCCAGTCATGGTTTGCGCTGGGATAAGCGTGAACGGTAAAACTGACTTGTACATCGTTGAAAACGGAACGTTAATGGCAGTGAGGTACTGTAATGATATTTTTGATGAGTGTGTAAGACCATATGCAGATGCTATTGGCCTGGACTTTATTCTGATGTACGATAATGCCCGTCCCAACCGTGCAAACGTCACTGATTCCTATCTCGAACGTGAGACAATCGTTCGTATGGACTGTCCTGCTCGGTCACCGGACTTAATTGATCGATTGATCATGCGCGGGACATGCTACAGCGTGCTGTTTCAGCCCGACCTGTGTATCTGAGGACTTGACAGGAGCTCAAAGATGCATTGGCTGCTGAATGAAAGCTGATTCCACAAAACCGGATACAGACTCGGATTACAAGCATGCGCAGGCGATGTCGTACTGTAATTGATGCCCGTGGACGCCATACACGTTATTAGGCACGTTTGTCAAAGAAAATTTGGAAATTTGTGAAAAATCAGTTGTCCAAATCCCTTCGTGTCACGGCATATTTTGGGGGTGCCAAGACGGTTGCTGTTGTCACGCTTGAATGCAGTACCAGTTGACAAAATTAATCACTAGGTTTTGTGAAGGATACGTTTTCTATCATTATGTAGCGAATTTGGATTCAAGTGATTAATTAATCCAAAAATTATTTTGCATTAAAAAAGTGATCCCTATCAAACTTTGAGTAGTATATATTTGCAAGACATCTAAGACTTTGTAACAGAAGGTTGATCATCTGTAAAATCTGGACTGAGCTTGTGTAATGGACAAAGACAGACAAGCAGTGTTGAAACCCAGATCAGACACCACTGAACGCGGCGTCTGATCAGGGTCAAAACTGTTTGCTTAAAACATGAATTACAAGGTAAAACAAAACATTTTAGGTTTCGTCAGGACATTTTCCCATTCTACATTCAGAAACAATGCTGTCAGCACTTTGACCTTTGTCAAGCATCAATATTGCTTAAGATATGTACAGCCGTATAAACCCCAGTTTTAAAGTTCCTAACTTCAAATAAGTTGAGTGGGCATATTGGTTTGGGCATGTCTGTCCGTCCACCCATCTGTTTATCTGTCCGCCCGTTACACTTGCCTACGGTCAAGAATGGTTACAGTCAGAATTCAGACATCAGCATGTGTTGTTGGTACGACATTCTCATTGCGCAGTTATTCCTCATTCCCTCCTCATCCGACTTATCCCATTTTGTACCAAATGGAATCTTCCCCCTTATATATTACAGGAGTCCATTTCAAAATTTAGGGGTGTCAGGCTGTGTTTTCTTCAAAATTGATTTGGGAAAATGGCTCAACTTTTCGCAAATAGTTTAGGCCCTGATCAGACGCTGCGTTCTGAGGCGTCTGATCTGGGCCTGCACTGTTTGCCAGGGTACCCGTTTTGGGGTTTTCGGTACAAAATGGGTTTTAAGACATTGGGTACTTTGGGTGCACAACTCCTCATACAGTTTTATACTGATCAATTTGATACTTTGTAGAGCCTTTTGTCGTGGTCTTCAGACATGCAATGCCACGTGATTTTGACATGATCGTGAATATAGTTTTGGACTTTTTAACTTAGCCACTCTTGGTGTTTCAATATATCTTTTAAGGTGGTTTTCAATGGGTACAAATGTTAAGAGTTAGAATCCCGAAATGTTATATATAGCACCGGCAAGAATAGGCGTGGCCGTATGTTTCTTTTCTTTTCATCAGGGTTCTCGTTGCAGAGTTATTCCCTTTACACCTCTTTTCGACTTAGGCATTTGACGACCGACGGTGAGTACTTGTGTGCGCAACTTCTGATTTCCAGGCCCTTTTGTCATGGTCTTTAGATGACCAGATGTGTACGTGGCTCTTGCAGATTTATTCTGTAGATGTGCATTTGATTTTGGCATTATCGTCAATTTAATTTTGTCACTTAAAAGACTGCTGACCTTTGCTATTTTGGAATTAAAATGAAAGCGCATTGCAGTTGGCTACCTTGTGTAGGCAAATCCTCCTGCAGTTTCACACCAACCAATTTGAAATTTAGAGGACCTTTTTGTCAAGGTCTGTTGATTTGCTTGTACTTTTTTGCTTTATCGTCAATTCTGTTTTGTCACTTTTTTCAGCTTTTGAACTTAGCCATTTCTGTCCGTATCCACATCTGCATGCCTATCCGTTTCACTTTGCATTCGGTCAGAAATAGTTAGGGTTAAGATCCAGAAAATTTATATGTACATTACGATAACACACCCGTGCGACATAGTGCATTTTTTCACATCTCCAAAATGGCAATTTTTCTGATGAAAATCTGTGATATTTGTCTTATAAATACTAGAAACATAGGTTGTAGGTGCTCGTTAGAACCGCCTCATTGAGGCGGTTCTAACGAGTACCCACAATCTATGTCTTGGAGCAAAAATAAGAAAAATAATGTATACCCCCAGCAAAAATAAGAAAAATAATGTAAACCCCAGTTTTCTCTTTATATAGTGGGGTACGGGGGTCTTCATTTCAAGGACTTGGTCACGTGATGACATAAGCATGAGAAATAAGCAGACCAGTAAGTTTTTCGTATTTCTTCCGTCTGGGTTCTTCATACAGTGTTATTCCTTTTGTCTTGAGCATTTGACAACAGCTGGTGGATGCCATCACGAAAACATGCCTATATAATTCTGACCCCATTTAACCCCACTTTAATATAGAAAAAACTGGGGTTTACAGTGGTAAACCTTATTTTTTTTATTTCTACTCTAAAATAAAGATTGCGGATACTCGTTGGAACCGCCTCGATGAACCTACTTATTTTGTGATGTGAATATACATCACCAAGCATATTTGTCAGCGGGTGAACTATCAATTGATTCTCTAAACTGGTGACCTGAATCAATCAACATTTAATGAATACATTGTATATTTCAAGATTCATTATCCAAAGTTTCCGGTTTGTGCTGAAGGCTTCCCAACTAACATTGACATAATTACATTTTAAACACGTACATGTTACTGGCCACTACATACTATCTCTATTGAAATCAAACTTGGTACTTTATTTTCTGTTTAACTCGCACGACTAAAAATAAATAGTACCCGAGGTTTAATATAATGTAAAATAGCCACCCCTTAAACATTCTGCCTTCTTCCCTTTTCCCAGAGTAGTGGTATAATCTGAAAACGTGCATCTTAAGATGTCACCTGCACTTACGTTTCTTTGGTCAACCTGCCTTCGATAACCTTGTCCCTCTATTCGCCATAAGCTCTTTACTATCCTGTGTTTCAAACTGATTAATCTGTTCTTCATCTCCATTTCTACTAGTACTTCCTTTTACTGATATTTGTCCCATATATTGATTTTTTTGGCTTAGAACAGAAGTGAAGGCCAGAAATCGATACAATTAACCGACAGCTCCCATCACAGACACCAAGGAAAAGAGACACAGACATGAAACAACTAGACCCCAACGGAAACACCACTAGCGGAAAGCCAAAAGGACAGATACTTTCCCACAAAATGACCAATTGGCTCTCCAAACATATTATAAGCGATACACACACTGAAAGACAAGCCATAACAAAAATAAACCACGACAGAAGAACCGCCTTGGAACGGTCAGTGAAACGAATTCACATGGTGAGGCTTAAATCGATGTAACGTTGCCACAATCCTCGCCCTTATTTCCGTCGCGATTTAGACAAATAATTTGTTCAATCCGCATGAAGGCCTCCTTACTCATCAGTGCAACATCTCCGTGAACACAAAATTCAAACAACCACAGAGATGAAACAACGGTGAGGACTCGACAGCAAGAAACCACTGAAATGCTGAAGTGAAAAAAGACCAACAGTTAGAATCCTTATTGGTCATTTTGTCTCCTCTCCCAGAGAAAGGGCGAAAGGCGAAAGTCTACTAGATCAGCCGATGAACGTTAGGGACTTGGAGAAAGAGGAAAAAAAATGAAAGTACAGAAACAGAAGAAATAACAGTATCCCCCCTCTACCCTTACCTGCTGCAAGAACAGCAGGCCTTGTCCAGCTGTAAGCGAATATCAGTTGGACGCCATACTTACGCAATGGACCACGTCACCTTTGCCTCACCTAACCACCCCGATTGTCCAATACAGAGTAGCCAAAAAGGCCTCCTGTGTCAAGCCATCAGGAGTTATCATGATTTGAAAAACAGAATGTAGGCAATGATCAGGAATATATACAAAATATCTCGCCCCTCCAATTCAAAACACCAAAATGAAAACGTCACGAATTGAAAGCCAGAAGGACAGTTATCTCCCCACATGACCAAACGGCTATACACATAAAACGGCAATAGCAATACATACATCTTAAACACTAACTATAAAATCAATAAACCACAACAGAAGGACCGCCTTGGGACGGGGTCTGTTAGAAGTTTTACGGAGGTGGACAGTTTAAATGAATTTAGGTGGTCACACTCCTCGCCCTTGGTTGTCTTGGTTAACCCTTCTCTTGCTGAATATTCAGTTTAGCCACACCCATTTCTGACTTTGAACCAATCAGATTACTTTATGTAATTTATTCCGACAAATTCATAAATTGAACGTCAAACAGTGTAGATCCTGTTCAGAAGCCATCTGATCTGGATCTACATTGTTTCCCAAGATAGGGGTTGTCGTGAACAGCAGGATAAGAGTTAAAACCGGTTAAGTTCTTCAGTTTGCATGATGGATTTCTAGCTCATCAGTACCACCATCTCAGAGAACATAAAACCAAACGAATAAGGAGATGAAACGACGATCAGGACTCGACAGCATGACATAGCTAGAATGCTGCAACAAAGGAAACCCAACAGCTCCAGTTAGCCCTACCAGAGACACAGCATTAGGCACCTACCTTCAGGCGTTATGGCGGAAATGCGTTCGTACATATGAAAGAAACTAGGCGGGCGGGTTTATTTACTTGAGGTTGAAACCAATTAATGTCAGATATCTTGAACATGGACGATATTCGGCATAATAAATGTTACGATTCCTGCGTAATCAAGCTTCTTCTTCTACACCTTTGTCTAGAAGGGTGGTAATATCGGGTTAAACACAGACTCTCGATTGACCTTTTCTGCATCTTCATGTTACTTGGTGACCTCAGTTTGCGCATGTCTGAAAATGATCGACCAAAACCAGAACCATTCAATCAACAAATAATCTGGAGTATATAAAATCCACAGTTGGAGAATTAGATGCTGATATTTAAATTTAGTAGAGTATCTTTTTCTGCTGCAAATTAATGGTAAAAACCAAAACAATAAACCTCTAAAACATTAAAAAAGTCGTTCCACCAAATGCAATATAATTTTGTTTTTGTTTGCAGTAAAATTTCGCAGACCTTCAGTCAATGGAGTCTGGATTGTTTAGGGGCGTAAACTCGTTAAATACGCCTTTCATTCAATTATGAAATACTTGACAAAAATCTGCAAACCTTTGAAAAATGACTGACAAAGGGCCGCGTTGTTATCTTAACTAACCATTGTTGTCATTTAGAGGTATTGCTGTCATGCAAACTTCATAACAAACTACCACTGGTCATCGAATTAATGGTTTATGAAGGCTGGAAAATGCAACTAAGCAATAAAAGATAACCAAACATGTGCAATCAGTAAAGCAGAAAACTTTGGCAACGCCAGTTAAATATGGTTAACGTTTGCAATTAAGCTTACGCGACTTTTAATAATTACCCGGAAACAAAATTATAAACAAGCAGCCCATGGGAAACCAGAGCTCAAGTGGGCATAAATCGCCCCACCACTTGATGACCATAAATTTTAACAGACCATAATTGTTTAGTAGAAGCCCATGGGAAACCAGAGCTCAAGTGGGCATAAATCGCCCCACCACTTGATGACCATTAATTTTAACAGACCATAATTGTTTAGCAGAAGCCAGTTCCAGGACCACTGCTACCAAATTATTTTGAAATCAACCATTGTTTTTGTTGCCGTCGCTTACATTGTGGTCTTAGCAGGGCTGCATACCAAGGTCTTGTTTTTCCTGAGCTGCAGAATTCAAAATCACTTTTGACCATATATTTGTGTGACATTCACACAGATCCCTCAAACAAACTTTGATTTCTCGACAACACTGATGCAGTATATGCAATTTGGTATCACTTAGCGCAGTAGTTTTAGAAAATTAGAAATATGTAATCTTATGGCCCAGGATCATTTGGCTGGTTGCAAATAGACCTTGATGTGAGAAAGTTCATGGTCCACCAAATGTCATCATTTGAAGAAATATGATAGGGCCCGGGTCCCCAATATTGTATACCAAGTTTCAAGGTCATCCGTCGATTGGTTCATGAGACCCAGACATTCAGAATATATGTTTGTTCTTCCAACAGATGATGGCTTCACTTATAATTTGGTTCCAATTGGCATTATAGTTTCAGAGGAGCTGTAGTTTGGAACTGTTTGGATGCTTAAATGAGAAAAGAGGGTAGGACCATTTGTCTCCCTTTATTGTGTCTTTTTCTCATTTTTTTGATTTTCTAGCTCTATTTTGAAGATACTGAGAGACCTCTTAATACATTCATATCAGAGTTAAGTGTGAGAAAACAAGGTGCATTAAACTCCTAAAATACGGGTGCTACGAATTTCAAATCCCCGACTACAACTCCAATTACATATATATAGAAAAATAGGGTTTATGCGGACATTTTTCTAAAAAAACATAGATTGTGGTTACTCGTTAGCATAAAACCGCATCATCGAGGCGGTTCTAACGAGCACCAAGAATCTACATGTATATTTAGGTTAGAAATAAGACAATAATATCGTTTTAGCGTTCGGATGCATTATTGCAATGTTTGAAATAGTGGCTTCTCCTGATGTTGTAGCCATTTTCCTCATAATAAACTTCTTTGCGTATGCTTTTCAGATCATTCTGTATGCTTCAATTGGACATGTAATAATGTCGTTAACCCCCCAAAGAGGTACTGCTATGAAAATGGAAGAATTCATGGAGCTGTTGTATATTTCATTGAAGACAGAGATATTGACGTAATGCGTTCCCGTGACAACAATGTCTACCATGGTTACTACAAAGGGGTCGCCGACAAAAAGTAAGATATGCACATGCGTTAGCCCATACAATGAAATTTGAGGGGGGTAGGGCGGAACGGAGGATTAGTAAGGCATGGAAAAATTTCCATTATCGTCTTCTAAAACCTATTTTGTGTGTTCGATTTAGCACACCCATATTTCTAGGTGGTTCTAATAACTCTAGTTGGTGCAATTTGACATGAGACTGACCTAAATGCAGAGAATAAATTAGTCAATGTAATTGCCCATCATTTCGGTTTTCGCAAGCTTCTCGTGCATTTTCGACGTCTCGTGAATTGCGACCCTTTAATCGGCCTTTATGTATTGAATAACAATACCGACTTCTTCGGAAAACGGCGAGTATAAATATATGCATTCAGTCGAGTGTGAAATTATGGTAATAGAGGTGGTCAGTCTCATGTCAAATTGCACTAGCTTTTACTCACAGCGCAGGGGTTTCTGAAGAAATAAGAAACAGTTGTCTTATAATGATACTTGCACCCCTACCACAGGCTTTTATGCTACAGAAGGGTCATAAGAAAAGCGAATTGTAGTGTAGGGGTCGGTTTAACCCCATGCATTGCGCATGCGCTGGGATGATGTCACGGCGCGGCGGCCAGTATTGGATATTGTTATTGTAAGGTCGATGATTTGATATCGGATTAAAAGTTGAATGAACACAAAAGAAATACTTCTTAATCCGCTTAAAGGGATTAAATGTCTCTCAAGTTTTGCGACTTTGTAGGAATGTAAGGGAAATGTAAAATGTAGAAAAAATACTTTGAAAGCAAACCTTGTTTTATCCTACGTCCTTACGACAATAAGAAATTAAATAGCCGTTTGATTTTTAAGGGAGCGCCAATACTGTAAGCACATAAAAGTACTTAATTGCCTTTTAATAACCGTAGTAACGGATTGAATTTCATTGAAATAGCTACGTTTAGTTATAAAATATATTTCTAGGATCCTCATTAGAGAAGAAAACACCGTTTTCCGTCCAATATTGTAGAATTTATTGTATATTATTAGAACCATTATTCGGCTAACGGAGGCTCAACGTTGGAGAACCGTTGGCATGCTTCATACCGGAAGTACGCAGTTGCAGGCGGCATTTGTTATGAATATGTCACAGTCAGTTGTCAGTCGACTGTGGGTACGCTATTGTAGGACAGGAGCTCTAGCGGATTTGCAGAGAAGTATATACTCGAAGAGTATTGACGGACGCGATGACTGTCTTGTTATCAATCAAGCGTTACGCAACCGGAAATTTACGTCAACAGATCTTCAACAATACCTGCCCCGAGTAAGAGAGGTTAATGTCTCTGGACAGAAGAACCGAAATCGCCTTTACTCGAGTGACCTTACGGCACGGCGTCCGCAAGTAATACTGACGTTGAAAGCTAGGCACCGTAGAGCACGTTTTGCGTGGTGTACACAGCGCAGCCGTAGGAACATTAATCAGTGGTCCCACGTTATGTTCAGTAACGAATCCCGGTTTCACTTGGATTGTCGTGATGGTCATAGAGGTTGCACTACAGTAAAAATCCCCTTACCCACAATGTAAATTGGGGCATATTCCATGTTCTACCACATTTCAGCAAGTCTATGCTTCCCTTATGAGGCATGTAATTTGACAGGCTGACCATTCACCTTCCAGAAGCAGCTAAAAAATTTGGATGCTGTTCGGCAAATTTTGGCCTTTTTGACAGTCAGTGTCAACAAACCCATACCGCAGCGAATAAATCCAGGCATTTCCAATGGCCAGTCAGCACAATTTTCTGGTTCAATTTAAATCAGCTGCTTTTTACAACAGCAAATACCTACTGATATTTCTTCTAATGAATAACAAAACTTCTTAGAAAAATAATGGCTTAGCACCAAATCCAATCAGAATAAAAATCAAAAATGAGTTCCTTTAAGAGCAATGAAAACATTCATAAGAAAGAAGATGGGTCATACTACGTAGTTTCGGCTAATAAAGCCTCATCAGTGCCCCTGTAATGATCCGGCAATGAAAGCCAGAGGAAACGTACTGCAATTTTGCGAATTTCGAATAGGCAGTCGATTCAAAGACTGATATAAATCAAAATGGGGTCCAAATAATAAAAAACCTGTCTAGAATATGAGCAGCAGAATTTTCAATTCTGTACTGAAAGCTCTCCCCAAAGCAAATACAGCTCTCCCCAAAGCAAGTACATCTTTCGTAAAGACCAATTATTTACTGTAGTGCAACCTATACCAAACCCTAATTTCTTTATGATCCATCAAAAGAATTGCCAAACACAAGTTTAGACCATATCTAATAATATGGTCATCATAATTAATGTTCAGTGAATTTTTAAACTTTGCGAAAAAGTTATCCCTTCCAGATTCTACGATGAAAGCCAAACAAACCATGTTTTGTGAAAAAGTGCAAAGTTTACGTCTTTCCAGAATGGAACCCAGAAACCGGCTTGCATCAGTGCTTCTTCTCAGATGTCTTTGGAATACTTTAATCCTAAAATGTACTAAATCATGTCCTATTAGCACCCATGCTAGAAATGTTGGCTGTTCTCAAACCTATAAGCCCTAATTTCAGTAAAAAATGCCATTTTGAGGAAATTTTGGAGACCAAACTATGATGAAAATGATTATAAATGCCTTAATGCCATGTGAAATGGCTGAATATATCTGGTCAAATTTTGTAACATTAACCGGACCAATAAGAACTTACAATGGCTGAGAAAACTCATTGCGATTGCAGCGGGCTGTTCGGAGACACAATTTTGAAATTTTGCATGGGCTTGAGACCCTTGCCTAATGCCAAGTAACCCGTGTTATATTCAATACGGACTATATTCTTTTTCTTGTGTTCCTGTTTATACATTTACTGCAAAGTAGAAGTAAAACAATGATCAGGAATCGATACAATTAACTTACTCCACCCATCATTGTGTTCCTGTTTATACATTAACTGCAAGTCTGCTTTCCAAACAGACCAATGACAACTGATTTACATGGCTTTGAAGTACCCATCTCCCCCTGTTACATGGAACAGAAGCAAAAATTTATAAAATACACCCAGTTAGTCCTAAATTAGCACTAAACTTACAATTTGTACAGTTTCTGTGACAGAATACATGCCAGGAAGATCCATTTTAGGATACAGAATTAGATGGAACCTATTATGTGTGAAAATATTATGTAATGAATGAAAACAGGACAGTGGAGCTGATTATGCATAATTAATGTTTAGTGACAAAAAAACTTTAAACTTAAAACCATGTTTTGCGAAAAAGCGCAAAGTTTACCTCTTTCCAGAATGGAACCCAGAAACCGGCCAGCATCAGTGCTTTTTCTTAGATGTCCTCAAAATACTTTAATCCTAAAATGCACTAAATCATGTCCAATTAGCACCCATGCTAGAAATGCTTGCTGTTCACACACCTATAGCCCTAATTTCAGTAAAAAATGCCATTTTGAGGAAATTTTGAAGACAAAACTTTGATGAAAATGATTATAAATGCCTAAATGCTATGAGAAATGGTTGAATATATATGTTCAAATCTTGTAACTTTAACCCAACCAATAAGAACTTACAATGGCTGAGAAAACTCATTGCGATATTGCAGCGGGCTGAAATACTCCACCCATCAAAGACACCAAAGGGAAAGAAACACAAACATGAAGCGACCAGACCATAATGGAAACCTAAACAAAGGAAGGCCATTAGGACAGTTACTTTCCCACAAAATGGCCAAATGGCCATCCAAAATAAAAAGACAGAAGTGATACACACAGTAAGTAACGAAGAACAACATAAATATACCGCTACAGAAGTCTGCTTTCCGAACAGACCAATGACAACTGATACACATGGCTTTGAAGTACCCCCCCCCCCCCCCCACCCCCGATACATGGAACAGAAGCAAAAACTGATAAAATACACACCTAGTCCTAAATTAGTTTTTTTATGAGAGAGACTTCATGATATCCCTTTCTGCTGAAAACCAGTCTGAAATCATTGAAGCTTTTAGCTCCCCTTCTAGATATTTGGATGATTAATTAAATATTGATAATACCTATTTCGATCGTTTGATCAGTCAAATTTACCCCCCTCTAGAACTTCAGTTAAATAAAGCAAATTCTTCTGATACAGAGGCGCCAGTTTTGGATTTACATCTATCTATTGTAGATGGGTGTGTTTCTTGCAAACTTTATGATAAACGCGATGATTTTGATTCTGAGATAGTAAATTTTCCTTTTTTGGATGGTGATGTTCCTCGTACGCCATCCTATGGCGTTTATATTTCGCAGTTAATTCGATTTGCCAGAGTGTGCAGTCATGTAACTGACTTCAACACTCGTAATAAATTGTTAACGGCTAAACTTCTTTATCAGGGTTATCGGTACCATAAACTACGCAAAGCCTTTTCAAAATTTTATAGACGTCATTCTGATATAATTTCAAAATTCAATATTGGACTTAAATCTGTTCTGCAACAAGGTCTATCGGAACCCGAATTTTATGGTGAATTAGTATATAAATTCAGAAAAATATATAACCGCAATGACTTCAGCACCCAATTTCGTAAAATCATTCTCCGATATAAAAAGATTGGGTACAATATAAATGTTATACGAGAGACTGCATGCATGGTAGTTAACCCAATCACGGTTGGTAACTTTGCTTCCCTCTTTAATTGCGCGCCGGTTGGTCAGGCCTCAGATTCTATGGCGGTTCTAGCGTGAAGGCTTACTGAGAATTAGAGCGATCTAATTCAATGTAACGTTGGTTGGTGTCTGATACTCTCTCTCTGGTTGGGCCCATCGGAGACCTACTGTTGTTTTTCTTTTGCTCCAGCAATGTATTGGTTTATTGCTGTCGAGTCCTCACCGTTGTTTCATCTCTGTGGTTGTTTGATTTTTTTTCTGTGTGTTCACGGAGATGTTGCACTGATGAGTTAGGAGGCCTTCATGCGGAATGAACAAAATATTTATCTAAATCGCGACGGGAGTAAGTGCGAGGATTTTGGCTACGTAAAATCGATTTAAGCCCCCCAGTGGAATTCGTTTCCGCTGACCGTCCAAGGCGGTTCTTCTGTCGCGGTTTATTTTTGTTATGGTTTGCCTTTGGGTGTTTGTGTCGCTTATATTATTTTATTTTGGGTCATTTTGTGGGAAAGTAACTGTCCTGTGGGCTTTTCACTGTTGATGTTTCCATTGGGATCTGTTGTTTCATGTTTGTGTTTTTTTTCCCTTTGGTGTCTCTGGTGGGAGCTGTGGGTTAATTGTATCGATTACTGATCATTGCCTCCAGTTCTATTTTACATGCGTGTCAAGGCAGAGTTACAGGATTGTACTTTCGTGATAGCGTGTTGGCTCCTCACGTTATAGCGTTTGCTCGCCGCCACAGTCGTGTATTCATCTTTCAGGACTATAACGCAAGGGCTCATCGGGTACGCGTCGCCATTGAGTACCTTCAACGGCACAATATTCGGACAATACCATGGACTGCGATGAGTCCAAACTTATCTCCCATCGAACACGTATGGGACATCCTCGGGAAACGAGTCCGAAGCCGCGATCTGCCTCCAAGGATCCTGGATAAGCTTGGTGCCGCACTTCAAGAAGTGTGGCGAAGGACCCCTCAGTTCATGAATCAGAATCAGAATTGTTACTGGTGACACGTCAAATGACATGCATACACCATGATTCGCAGGCTAATTGGAAGTATGCGACGACGATGCATTGGCTGCTGTGGCAATCGAGGCGGTCCAACACGTTATTGAGGGCTTGTGAAAAATGACATTGACGCTTATTGGTCACCGTGCCGCTACATAATGACGCCATCATTGGAAATAATGTGTGGTTCAATATATTGATATCTGATTATTCTTTGAATTAAATGCGTCTTGGCCAGGTAACGTTTTATTTATTTCCCAACATTCAGCTTGAAATTAAAATATCTCCTGCTGTTTGTGAACAGTATATTTTCTTTCTTTCTTTCTTTCTCCCGATACTGTTTTCGGTCAATTCTGACCATGATAACAGGTTTGGGGTGTGGCACAAATGTTTTCAATCCCCACCCCCAAAAAGAGCTTTGTGACACAGCCACCAGCAGATTAAAACTATTTACAAGAAGCCATCAGGGGAAGGAATCCATGCCTATCCCCTGCCCAACCCTAGGATATTATATTTTGGCCTTAAACCCATCAACTGTCTCAGAAGAGACAGCTTCGATTCTAAGGCCATTCCAAGTTGCAATTGTCCTGGGGAAAAAAGAACTCTTAAAACCATCCGTATAAGCATTAGGACGGTGATACTGAAAGGGATGGGACCTGGTTCTCCTACATCCTCCACCAGCTTCAGATAGGTACCTACTCTTATCTATAATGGCTAAATTATTGTGGATTTTATAGAATAGAGTCAGCGAAGCCTGCTCTCGCCTTTCCTGCAGAGTCGGCCACTGGAGTTCTTCAAGCATCTCTCCAACGTGACTTTGGTTGCGCCAACGTCTGCAGGTCCAGCGAGCAGCAGTCCTCTGAACTTTTTCTATTCTATCAGTCTCCTTTTGATGATAGGGCATCCAAACTGGAGCTGCATATTCAAGCTTCGGGCGGACTAAGGTTTTGTATGCAGCATCCTTGGTTTCCCTCGGTGCGAAGGCCAAATTTCTACGAAGGAAACCGAGTGTCTTAGTAGCCTTACTAGTTATCTCATTAATGTGTTGACCCCACTCGAGGTCATCAGTGATTTGAACTCCTAAGTATTTAGCAGAAGAAACGTTCTCTAAAACCTGGTTATGTAATGTATAACCATGGACCATCTGTTTATGTGGGGGGTGCCTTGTCACTCTCATAGAGTGACATTTGGCGACATTAAATTTCATGAGCCATGCCTCTTCCCAGGTAGCCAACTTTTCCAAGTCATCTTGAAGTATCTGTAGGTCATCAGACCCTCTTATATTTCTATACAGTACACAATCGTCAGCGAAAAGGCGGATTGTAGAGTTGATGTTGTCTGGCAGGTCATTAATAAAAATCAAAAACAATATCGGTCCCAGCACGGAACCTTGTGGGACACCAGACAGCACCGGGGCGGGGTCAGAGCAAACACCGTCAAGTACGACTCTTTGTGTTCGTCCGGATAGCCAAGCAGAAATCCTTTCTTGTCCTTTATGATCTTTGATTCCATTGTGGAATTTTGAAAATATATGAGGGTCACTGATGAGGCCTAATTGGCCGAAACTAGATAGTCTGGCCCACAAAATATTCACACTCCTTATTTTTCAGTTCTATGTTGTATTCCTTGCTTCCAAAGGAAAACCCTTTTTATAGAACGTTTTTATCAAAGGGTTTGTTAAGGTTTATGAACATAAATAAATAATAATAAAAAACAACTAATTATATCTCTCTAGTTGGTTCATTTTGCCGTGTCGCGTATCAATTTATTGTTTAACACTTCAAACTTCGCTGCTTTAAGCCCTGCAGCTATTACATAATCCACAAAATGGTTTCAAAGATGGCCCGGATTTGAGCTTTGGGCCGTTTAGTACACAAAGAAAACCGTCAGTCAACTAGCTTGAAAATGAGAGAGAGAACTCTTTTTTTTCTAGACGTTAGTTATTCTACATATACTTAAACAATTAGTTAATCAATAGAATACTGTTTAAAAGGCCTATAATTATATTTGGTATAATATTGGACTCACCCAGTTGTGGGGTTTGTCAGGATTCCATATTCATAATGAATTAGCTCTTTTGTTTGTTTGATTTGATGTTTAACGTCCCCGTCAACACTATATAGGTCATTTTAGAGACGTCGCTTCCAATTTGTGGGATTTTTACCCGATAAATGAGATGAAATGACACCTCAAGCCCTGTCGCCGAATGAAACCAATAGGGTTTATAAGCATGGACGGTCCTTCAAGCCCCGATGGGCGGGGGCCGATGGATTAGCTGTAAATGGCATATTAATTAAAGGAAATGGGGGCTATTTCAATGCATAACTGTTAGTAAAAAATGTTTGTTTAGAATATTGGTGTAAAATGGTGATAAGTAAAGAGTTTACTTTAGTTAAAGTTACTTGATACCCCTTCAGAAATATTGGTTATGTCTGTATTTCAAAATGGAGAGCTGGTCAACTGCTCGATTGGAGTTACCTCTTGGCTGAAATTATAGCTGGTCATGTTCTGGCATCAGAGGTTCGCTCTCCATGAACTTTGTTCATGTAATACGAATCATTTTGCTGCTCTTAACATAATAATTCCATTTGATATATGGCAGGGAACGACTGCAATGTATTTGACCTATATTTTTCAGTGTTTACAATGCAAAAATTATGCTAAAATTGCGGATAAATTGCGACTGGAACAGTGGTCCAGGGGAATCATGTACCACCCTGTCTCTTTTATTGACTATTGGACCAATGGGTCGTGAGTTCGAATCCCAAGGCGAATATTTTTTTTGCATGAAAACATATAAACGGTTATTAGGTTATTATTGCTTGCAAGTTTGTAGACTTTTTATGTTAAGGACTGAAAATAAAAATATATATTTTTAAATGCAAAGGCTTGAAAAGGTTTTCTAAAGGATACTATTGGTTCGCTTTCAAATGCTGCGGTTTGTTTACCACCTTTGTAGGGGTGAAAATTGCAAAATTGAAAACTGGAGCACCCGGAGAACAACCTCCTGCATTTCAGTTGCAGAACGGCGTTTCACATGTGACCCAAGCCAAACACAGCTGTTAGAAACCAAATGATCAACATTCAGCGGTCTTATATACCCCTTCAAGTCATTCATTTGTTATCAGATGTGGTTGAAAACTAGAGTACTCGGAGCAATCCCGAGTTGTGGTTCAGCTCATTATTTAGGGAGAGAAACAAGAAAAATAAATGGCTTAATTATGATTACTTGTTAAAATCACCTCAGCGAGGCCATTGTAGCAAGTACATGTATCCGATACATGGGTTTCTGAAGAGATAAACATATAAATGACAAGCTTATTAAAATGCAATAAGAATTAGTTATTTAAAGATGTGAAAATAGATTTCTAATGGTTGTGACTTAACGGCCCTTCCAAGATTATTCCACTTATTTCGTGCCGATCGTTATTCAGAGGCGGGAGAAAACCGGAGTATTCGGAGAAAAACTACCTGACCTTCCGATGCAGAAATTGGCGTCCCACATTTGACCCAAGCGAGGACCGAACCACAGCGGTGAGAAACCTAATGATAAAGAGTCAGCGCTCTTATCATGTTGGCCACGGAGCCGTCATAAAAAATGTCACACTAGTGGTGTGTGTGTGTGTGTGGGGGGGGGGGGGGGGGGTGAGTATATATTTGCTATTGAAAAAATATAAATACGT
This sequence comes from Lucinisca nassula, assembly GCA_963580285.1. NCBI lineage: Eukaryota > Metazoa > Mollusca > Bivalvia > Lucinida > Lucinidae > Lucinisca > Lucinisca nassula. Next base: position 183,062,748 of record OY757010.1, read on the forward strand.
TGATTGTTTTTCATACACCAAAAATTTATAAAGCGCAGTTGCTTCATGTTACTTAAATCCAAGTTATATTAAATCCGGTAAACTTAGCCGGGATTTTCGGGGTCAAAGTCTATCTGTAGAGTCTGCAGGGCTTGAATCATGTGCTGCGTTTAGCAAACAGTGTAGTTGGCAAACAGTGCAGCCCCAGATCAGAATGCGGCATATAATCAGGTTTACACTTGTGTTACAGCTAAAAATTTAAGGGTTGACGGCAACAGTCTACGTACTCGTTCAGGATAGATTTTAGCTCCATGTATATGTTTGTTTGTTTGGTTTGAGGTTTAACGTCCTTCCATTGGCCCCCGCCCATCGGGGTTTAAAGAAATATATGGGCTGCATGATACTTCCACGCAGAGCTGAAACCGACCGCACACGTGTACTGGTAAACCGCTTAGAGGATCTCAGCCTGCCCAGGCAAAGCGATGCGAGTCGGGCGACAGAGCTTGAGATGTCATTTCATCTCAGTATCGGGTAAAAGTCCCACAAAATTGGAAGCAGCTGCTCCAAAATGACCTATACAGTGTTGACCCTAATTTCCCCACTTCGACTGGTTAAAAATTAATAAAATTAGTATCAAATAAAAATTTTAAGCTCCATTCTAAAAGATGAAAAAAAAATATTTTTTGTTTTAACAATTTAGGAGTCAATTTTTTAAGTTAATTTTTCCGGGAATTCTCGGACAAATCAACTTCAGAAATGGACCCTTAGTCTGTTAAAACTGAAAAATATTGTTTAATAATATTTTAGAATGGAGCTTAAAAATTTATTTGATACTAATTTTATTAATTCTGACCACCCGAAGTGGAGATATTAGGGATAACGCACCACTATCCCCCCCCCCCCCCCATTTCCCGGCCAATTCCCGGCCATTTCCCGGACATTAGTGTTCGCACCTTTTGCCGCCATCTTTGCTACGTATGGTGTGACGTATCTACCAGAGTAACCCACGCTTTAGTCTGGTTCGACCAGAGTGACGTCACACTTTCCCGCCATGCTACCAGACCGCTACCAGAGTTCGATCACACTTTGGTTAACCACTGGTTAACCACGGTACCTGGTCGAACTACTTCAATGTGTACTGGATGGAGAAATATCATACCTGTGTTATAACTTCCGGGTGACCTAATGATTGACATAAAATGTACATGTGCATCTTGTTTGATGTGAACTATATTTCATGGTTGAGTAATTTAACCAAGTATCTCTCACATGGGTGGGTGGTATAACAACAGAAAGCGCATCGTTATCTCACATGGGTGGCATAATAGCTGAAAGCGCAGCATTACCTCACATGAATGAAAGCACAACATTTCATATTCAGACACATAAAGCTTATATGTATTTGTCCTATTGTATGGAATAAGATCAAATAAAAATACCTTTCATGCATATGCTGATATGAAAGCAGGAAGACAAGGCAAGAAAAGGGCGAGCTCCACTGATCTGTGACATCTCTCTCAGCCTACGCTCAGAGACTAGTGCTGTCAGTGCTTTGATTTGTTTAAGACATGTTAGATGTTCTACTGAACATTTATGCAATGTGCAATTTCGGTGTTCGGTTGTTTGCAAGTTATTAGCTCAAAAGCTCCAGGTCATCGTATAGGCCCAAGTTATGGCATGACCTGTCTGTTGTCCGTGTGTCAGGAGCTTCACTCGTTCGTTCTTTCGTATTTGTAGATCCCTCCTCTTCCAGGATACCACGTAGTAACGTGTAGGTCCTTAAATTGATGTGCACCCCACCAATATTATTAAATATTAACAGATGTCACAGATGTTCAACAAACATATATACAGTAACTGTACAAAACTTTTGGCCTATACTGCAGGGTCATATTGACTTTGATTAAGGATTAAGGAGTTGAGTGCGTTTGTTGTGGAGGGCAGAACAAAGTCCCCTAGACGTTGATTGCAGATCGTGTAAAAGAGTGCCCAGAATTGGTTGCTGAATTTTACACTCCAGGACTGTACAATCCAGAATAATCGCCACGAACTTGCTTTCATTAGATTTAAGTTCCATTGACTGATCACCACCGCAGCACGCACTAAGAGTTGAAATGAACTTGTTCACAAAAGGTGCTCTAACTCCCGATAAGGCGTCACATCTCAAAATGAAATGTTCCACATTCTCTGGTTCATTATGACATAACAAGCACAGGGGATTTGCTTCATACTGATAAAACCTAGCACGAGTAGCCTGCAACATGTACGTGCCAGTCATTAACTTACACTTAATGCCCCGCTTTACGTATTGAGATTAAGTCAAACCCTGCATCCTGCCAGACCAAATGAGAGGACCCTATCTAGAATTTTGTAGTATTCATGAACCTTAAGGTACTTTTCTCCTTAGCATCTGATAAGACCTTACTTGACCAGTACTCATGTATTGCTTTATCACAGAGCTGTTTCCATTGAGATTTAGAATAGAAAGCATATAGTAAATCAACCGAGCTTGGTAGTTCATACTGCTTCAATACCCTGTTCACATATACGAACCAACTCTTTGACCCTCCATCCTTGAACAGTTTGTCTTTCAGCAAACCTGCGTTCAATAGAATCACTACGTAATATACTACCCAGCATTCCCAACATACGTTTATGGATTTACCCCTCTATTGGGATATGACCTGATAATATGTAGATTGCAGAATCAGCAGTCCTGTCTGGAAGATGCATAATTTGTTTCAAGATTTTTTGTGATACTGAGCAATTCCTCCAAGGTCAGATTTATTCAGGGTCAAAATGTCTAATCCATACAAAAGGCATGGCAATACATAAACTCCCCACATCGAGAGTGACACCCTGGGACTTACACCATTTTGCCCATGTAACCACGCCCCCCATCAAGGAATAGGCACACCTACGGGCAGACAAAACACGTTCATCTATAGTCTTAGAATGTCCCGTTCTTGATACACTATCCCTTAGAATGCCCAAATGAGTACATTCCTCAACAACCTCAACATTATTACTGTTTAAGTTAAACACATTACTGTCATTCCAAGTTTCAGTAGATATTGGACTATTTACTATAAATACCTTTGTTTTTGTATCACTAAAATCATAATGTTCATCATCTGCATAGACTTCTTGAACATACAACATTTCCTGAAGTGCAACAGGAGATCTTGCCAGGAACAGAAGATAATCAGCACAAGCCGGAACTCCTAGGTACACATTCCCTATCTGCAAGCCCATTCTGTTTCCGCTGTACAGGTCCAGCAGAGGATTTAAGAACATTTTATAAGCTGAGGGGGATATAATACCTCCTTGTCGGACTCCCTGGCGTTCCACAAAAGGCGACGAAGCAACACCTCCCCAGTTTACAACTGATGACATCTCAGAATAGCTCTCTTTCAGGGCACTCCAGCAAGCCGGATTTAGTCCAAAATTGTAAAACTTGCGAAGCATAGAATTGTGCCACACAACATCGAAGGCCTTCGAGGCATCAATACAGGCAGCATACAGGGTAGTCTTGGTGTCTCTAGCTTCAGCTATAGGTTCTGTAAACATCAAATCAGCAGCTGTGGCTGATGTTCCTTTTGTAAAAACCTTCTGCAAGGGGTTCTGTAACCTCTCAATCTCTGCAAAAGCAGTTTGCAGTATATATTTCTCCAAAATCTTACCAATCAGACTTGTGATGGTGATTCTTTTATACGAGTTAGGATCATGAATGGGCTATCCATGTTTTTTGTATATAGGGATAATAAAGCCAAGCTTAAACACTTCCGGAACCTTTCCCGAGCGGAATATTGAATTCAGTATGTCAGAGATAAAAGCAGGAACTGGCCTACCACCAAACTTCAGATGCTCTGCAAACAGTCCACATCCATCGGCGGCCTTATTGTTCTTCAGAGTTTTGATAATCTGTAGAACCTCTGTCACTGATACCTCAGGGGGACTGTCCTGTATGCGAGAACATATATCACAGATCAAATCAAAGTCCAAATCAACCTGCTTCCTGTATTCAGCATTATACCGCTCTCTCTCCTTCAGGGTAGCTAGTTTCTGAAAATAAGAGGACCAACCCTCACGAATAGCTTCATCTGTTGTTAGATGAACATCATCAACAATTAACTTCCCCAACGAAGTCCTACCTCCCCTTCTCTGTCTATTAACAAGAGAATAAAACAACCTCATATTTGTTGAGTCAGCGTCCATAATATCGTTGTACACAGACGAGCGATACTCTGCCTGCTGTTGGCGTTGCAGAGTCCGTAAGTGTTTCTTTCCCTTTGTTCTCTGTATAGACAGAGGATGTTTAGGACCAGGTCTACCAGCCTGTTTCCACTGAAAATGAGATTTTTTACTGTCAGCCGCAGCCTTTTGAAGGTCCATGGACCACCGTCTTTTCTTCTTTCCAGATTTCACTTTAGGTGCACACGCAGTAGCAGTTTCCACCACAATTGAGCAAAATTCCTGTAGCAGTACATCTAGCTGTTCTTTGGATAACTCTCCCAAACACCCAGGGTATTTATTCTCATCCAATTTGGCCCAGATTATCTTCTTCCTGGATATAGAGTTAGAGCTCATCCTGTTACCAGTAGCATCCTTATAGACAGAAGGAATGACACATTCCACAGGAGAATGTGTAGATGTATTCAATGCATCACGCCGCACTTTAACCTGTCTAACCAGATCAGTTGTCAGGCATCCAGCATAGAGAATATAATCAATCTGTGACTGTGACTTTCCGCTTGGATGTGTAAATGTTGCTGTAACTGGGTATTCATCACACAATGACAAGCATTGTGACTCACAAAAAGACCGAAGTATCTTATCCCTTATGGTCGGAACCTCACGAGTCAGAGATGCATTAAGATCACCCATTTATATCACTGAGTGGGAACTACAGTAATTCTTGATAATTTCCTGGATCTGATCAGGAACATCCCTATAGTCACTATCAGCATTACCAACACCCCTGCATGGCATATAAGTATTTCTCAGGCACAGGGGGCTGTCCTCAGGATCATAAAGCATCACAATCACTCCCTCATTTCCATCTCCCACAATCTCAACAGCTGAATCTAACTTTTTAGACCAGGGAAACCCCACCCCTCCCTTACCCCTAGGCCGACAAGTGGGCAGTAGAGGATCATTATCATCCACAGACTTTAAGCTAGCACTAAAACCACTAATTCACAATAATCTTCCAAATTTTTCTGTTCATAATTATGCAACCAATGTTCCTGAATAGCGATGATTTGACAGTCCTTCATTAACGATAATAGGTATAACTTGTTGGAGTAGAAATTCTCGATGTTATAAGTTGCCAAGTTGGTTGAGGGATGACTCCGACGACCTGCCTTGTTGGATGGAGAGGTACAAAGCTTCTCATCATCCTGGGGGCTATGATTGGTTTATACTAATTTATTTTAGTTCGATTGCGATGAAAGCTTTAAGCTTATTGAATCGCTCTCGAACACTCGTTCCGGGTGTTTTCACGCGCGCGAGAGAGAGAGGCAGTGGCTTTAAGACCACTGCTACCCATTTACACCTGGGTGGAGTGGGGCAGTGTCATTACGTGTCTTGCCCAAGGACACACCTCGATACCGGTGGCGGATTCGAACGCACAACCTCTCGATTATGAGTCGAACGCGCTAACCACTGCGCTATCGAGGCTGACAAAAAGGCTATGATTGGAGTTGCTCGTATGTAGTGAGCCCCTTGTATCTGACTTCCATTGGACGGCATCAACATTTGAGGCTGCCATGGTGGTTTGCTTGGAATTGGAGCCTGTCCTAAAAAGACGGATGCACAGCTACATTTCCAGCACTCCGAGAATCCTTCCTGTTGTCCTCATTGACATGTGAAGAAGTCAATGTCCCCTGCATTGGGTCCATCACTTCAGAATTGGCACCACTTTCCAAGGTCGAACAGGAGTCAATAGCAAACTCCTGCTGCGTCAAGTCTATAACAGGAGAATCCACGCTATACCCAACAGGCTTGTTTGAACTATACTGCAACTCTTGCTCTGCCTGCTCCACGGACTACGAGTCCGTACTTGGTTCTACAGCATTAGTTTCCTCAACATCTGACTCCACAGGTTTCTGGAAAGCGGTTGATGTACCATCCTACTCAAGCTCACTGTTAGAAGAATCAGTGCACCCCACCACTGGGCTTTCCAAAACACTTGAGATCTCCTGCGTCTGCCTCTCAGTCCGAACCTCGGCGTCACCAGCCACGGAGATCCTCACTGGGGATTGAGAATCATCTATCCGTGTCCTATTTGAAACACTTGTTCCGCTGTACCTCGTACACTGATCCCTGAGTGGCTTTATTCCTTATTGGTTTACCCATCCCATCCATACTGGTTTGCATGCCAGGAAACAGCATACCATCATGTCTCAAATTATTCACATTAATTGACATCCTGGTAGGGAAAACAGAACTAAATACACTATTACTCACAAACACAGATGGATTAACATGCCGATAAGCTGGGCTGTTACTAACAGGTTTGTACACTTGATAGGAAGCACCAGGTCTCTGGTAGCCAACATTGAAGTGCAACTGATCCTGTACAGGAGAGGTAGCTAGGATCGTGACCGGTCGATTTATATATGGCTGAGATGTCCATTGTCCATGTTCGGTGCCTCTACATTCCATCCCTGGTCCCCTCCCCATCATATTAGATTCATCACGATTTTGTCTTCCTGTCTGAAACAGGCTACTTTTAACACGAAATTCTGACTGCAACTTCTTCAATTTACATTGCATTTCACTTAGCTTAGTCTGTTCCGTGCGCAATGAATCCTGACGTAACCGAAGGTTCTCAGTTTCTAACATCTGAACCCTTTGTTCAAGAAAGGATAGCTTCATTTCAAGTCGATAAACATTAGTGTCTGCCCGGGAAGGCACATTCCAAGTGGAGGCTTGGGGAAAAGAACTTACACCACCCCCTCCCACTTTTTTTGGATAACAATAATTCTGTTTCCAATATCTTTTTGGAATTTTCTAACTCTGTTATCAAACGTTCTTGCTGGACGACCTTAGACCTAGCTGCTGCCAAACGTTTCGTACTTTCACCCATTTGCTGCTCTCTTTTCTTCAAATCCTGTTCCCACCCTTTAAGTGATCTTTCTTTAGCAATCAAGTCAGTGTTTGGCGGGGGAATAGAGCAATTAGAATCAGTCAAACATCCTACGGACCCCATGGAATTACTCTTTGATCCCTTTTTTCCTTTACGTTTTGTCACCATGGAATTACTCTTTGATCCCTTTTTTCCTTTACGTTTTGTCACCGGGACACTAGTAGGCTGCCCCCCCCCTTTTTATAGTGTGAGTCTGAAGCCCCCCAGTGTTACTGACTGTAGGCTCTAGCTCTCCAACAGGGTCAGTCACCCCACCAAACCCATTTTTAGCCTTTGCCAACACAGTACTATTATTCTGTGAGCTTACCTGCATGTCAGTAATAATATCAGTATTGATATTGCTGATAAAGCATTTAGAGACCGAAGGGATTGCAATCTGGGAATGCACTTCAACATCCTTAGAATAACTAGAGACCCTCTATTCATCCCTTGACCCTTCGACCCGTCTCGCATCCAACCCTGCATCACCACCTATAGCACCATCAACATTACTGTAATCCCCACCCTTATGCTTCTCAATATTTACACCCACTTGAGGAATATCATTCGTCTAGGATAGAGAATCACGACCAGTTTTAGTGTCAGACTGAGTGAGTACATTCTCCGCATCATCACGAGGACCGGCTGACACCCGGGAGGCCACAAAGGAGACAGCATTTTCAGACTCCATAGCCTTACATTGGGTACATTTGTATTCGGCAAGTTCACTGCCTAACTTCTCATCCTGCTCCCTTGAGATCCCCTCACAAGCCTAGTGAATCCAATACTCGCAATGATCACAGAAAATTGCGTCAGAGTCAGAGCTGCATGTTTCCGAGCAATGCAACAGGGTACTGCACTGTCAGATCCAAAAGAGGCCTCGCCACTCCCACCCACAGAGCCATCAGTTTCATGGACCAAGCGTTAAGATGTGCCAAAAGCATTATGCAGTTGTTTTTCAGCTGACTGTGTATTAGATAAAACAGCGGAAGACCCGCATACAGAGCCAAAAACTTGAGCTTTAGAGCTATTTTTAGGTTTTGTGGTGGCAACCTGAAGATAGGAGTGACAGACCTCCCTAATCATTGCATTGATAGCTTCTAAGCTATGATATTTATCCAGGCTAACTAAAATTTTGTTGAAATCTTCACCCATAATAGTTTTATACCCCCTACCATTAATCAAGACTTTACAGTTAGTATGATACAGAGAAATTCTGCAAATTTGCCGTCCAAGGACAACACTTTCACTACCATCACTCGGAACCGGTCTGACAGCATAGTCTATGATGCTCAAGAGTTCATTTTCTTAGTACACAGCCCTCATAGTAACTAATCAATTCTGATTCAAATATCTCGTATGCACCAGCAGAAAGTTCCTAAACTAGGTTGTCTGATTTGCAATTGACACTCACTGATTCATCCCGTAATGATGCAATAGCTTTCTTTTGAACAACCCTAGTCTTCTTCAGTGTGTATTCTACATTGATATCATGTTTACCCTGCGACTTGCCCTTCAACACTTCCCCCGCTGGTGAGTAAGCAACCTGTGCTTTTCTGAGACGCTGGGATCTAATACTAACCAAATCAATCACATTGGATTGCTTAAATGGCCTTCCGTAATTTTTAATAACCCCCAAAAATGTTCCCAGCTGTAACAGCTGCCAATACCCAGCAGCAAAAGAACTATACAACAACCAACATGCATGTGGGTAGACAACATATATAGCAAGGACTGTGAAGTCTACTAATTTCAGGCCACACCAGATCCGACAGACACCAAGCTCATATATCTTCCACAGGACCAGCCGCCAAATAAAAATATGCAATATGTAAGGGAGAACCTGATAAAATTTTAATTAAGAAATATTTGCCTCCGGGACAGTCGAAGAGAAAGCACTGTGCACATAATGTAGCAGACAGGTTAATGTCTCATATAACTAACTAAACGTAGCACGGCACACATATATCAGTTGCGAAATGCATGAAAGCAGACTATAATTAAATGGATGGCTTAAAATATTTGTATCAGGCAAATAGTTCTGCTAAAATATGGCACAAATTTGACTCCAAATGCAGGCAATTTAACTATTAAAATTGTTAAATTTGTTTACAATAATAATAATATTGAATATGAAAATAATTTGTTGTATAAACATTTCATTTCGTTCACTTAACTTATTCGCTTTTTTGTTTTAACCGATTTGAATGATCGGACCGATAGTTCATCAAAACCGATTTGAACGTTGAATGTTGACGAAATGAATGAATGATTGCTGAACGATGAACGGCTACTTCCGGGGTGAATGATTTGATTGAATGAATGATTGCTGAATGATGAACTACGGCGGATTGTGTGATCTTGAAAGTTATCGGTACTGTACCTTTGTCAGTTGGTTTCAAAGCCACTATGTATATAAAGATGTCCAGATGTAATGTTTTGTATAGCGAAATGGTTGCATTTTTGTGCTGTGTTATGAAAACTAAATATAGCAGAAAGAACGACCATTGGTGAAAAATCCGATTTCATATGTTAGGAAGAGTTATCTCATCATAAAATAATATGAAATAGGTGCAACCTAACTGCAACCAACAGTTTTGATGCTTATAAACCTCCCACTTTATTAGGTGGGTCTTCTTGAAATGAAAAGATTTTCTAAATGGACATTTGCAGTAGTTCCGTAAAATTCCTATATCAAGATCTCCTTTTGGACTGTTCTAAAGTTTAACAGTCTCAAAGGTGGTCCCAGACTGAACAACGACAGCAACAAATTTAAACTTGAACTGTGCAGTTAATCTAAATAATAATAATAATAATAATAATAATAAAAGAGCTGTCCTTACAGGTGACCAATGCCCCCTGTGGGAGCCAATTTCTGAGTTTTTGCAAAATTTCAAGGGGAGATAATTCAACGAAAAATGACAACAGAGTTATGGCCCTTGGTCAGAATGTAGCCCTTGTGATGGTGAATAAGTGTGTGAGGTTTCATGGGGCTAGGTCAAATACTTATGAAGTTATGATGTTATGATCAAGGTTAAAGTTTTTGTGACCGACAGGCAGACAAACAGACAGACAGGGCAAATACTATTTGCCCCCCGAATCAAAGATTCTCGTCGGAGGTGGAGGGGGGGGGGGGGGGATAACAATCGCTCCGCCCAGAGAATGGTATCTGTCTTTAGTAGAACCAGTATTACATGATGCTTCCACGCAGAGCTGAATCCGACCCGCACACGAGTACTCGTAAACCGCTTAGAGGATCTAAGCCTGCCCAGGTAAAGCGGTGCGACAGGGCTTGAGATGTCATTTCATCTCAATGTCGGGTAAAAGTCCCACAAAATTGGAAGCAACGCCTCCAAAATGACCTTTACAGTGTTGACGGGGAAGTTAAACCTCAAATCAAATCAAACAAACAAAAGAACCAGTATAATTTTTGAAAACTGCAGTTGCACTCTACCAGTATTAATTTTGAAAACTGCAGTTGCATATATACATCTTTAGGGTAGGGAAGAGTTACTATTTCTGTTCAAGAGACAAAAATGTACCTTGTTCTATCTATCTATCTATCTATCTATCTATCTATCTATCTATCTATCTATCTGTCTGTCTCTATCCCCGAAGTGGCCCCCGCCCATCGAGGCTTGAAGAAATAGATGGGTTGCATGATGCTTCCACGCGGAGCTGAAACCGACCGCACAGGAGTACTGCCTGGTTAACCGCTTAGAGGATCTATGCCTGCCAAGAGAAAGTGGTGCGAGTCAGACCATCCATGCTTATAAACCGTATTGGTTTCATTGGGATACAATGCTTGAGATGTAATTTCATGCAGAGCTGAATCCGACCGCACACGAGTACTGGTTACCCACTAAGAGGATCTAAGCCTGCCCAAGGAAAGCGTAGCGAGTCGGACCGTCCAAGCCTATAAACCCTATTAGTTTCATTGGGCGACAGGGCTTCAAATGTGATTTCATCTCAGTGTCGGATAAAAGTCCCACAAAATTGGAAGCCACGTCTCCAAAATGACTTCTATAGTGCTGACAGGGACATTAAACATCAAATCAAACAGACAAATTGAGATGTCATTTCATCTCAATGTCAGGTGAAAGTCGCACAAAATTGGAAGCAACATCATCAAAATGACCTATATGGTGTTGATTTGGACGTTAAACTTCAAATGAAACAAACAAAACTCCCAATGGGGATGTGAGATGAGTCTAAAAGACGATTCTTCAGGAATCATGATTCCACTATACACAAGTTACAAGTACGTCACATTCGGTGTACATTATTACAAACACTCCGAAAGCGTACACAGTAATTCTGAAATTACGGTATCTATAACCGGCACAGGCACTGAAAATTCTTTATCAGAATATAGATGTGACTAATTCAGTATCACAGGGTTTGTAGTTGGCCCGTTGATTTGTCCAGTAAACTTAGTGAATGTGTAAAAAGTCAAAATATGGGTAAAAAAATATATCTACAATGCAATCCAGTAACATTGTGTACATTAAGTTTTGATAGCTCTTATGTGTGACTTTTTCAGAACAGAACAGAACATATACTTTATTCTCTCAGATCATTGTAATCACAATCACCATTGACAATCACAAACATTGCAACGATTTCCCTACCAACTATCTGCAATGAAAATTGATCTCGGAATTGTTAACAAACAGGACAAAAGGATACCCCTTGAAATGGAACTACCAATTTTGTCGCCCAACACTGCACACTAAAAAGTTTTGAGCCACTTGAACATGGGGCTTGTCACAAACAAGTTGTTGATTAGTTATTCTGCAATGTTGTTAGATGCAGTGAGTTGAGATATAAAATATTTGTGCCTTTGGCTAGTTTAAACTCAGTCTTGACTATGGAAATCTTCGGATTTTTCTTATTTTGAGAAAAATTGAAAAGTTCTGCGAAACTGGCACATCTGCATGTGCAAACTCATGTTTTCAAGGGTTTACACAACTTAATCTGACCATCGGGGCTTGAAGAAATTGATGGGATGCATGATGCTTGTACGCAGACAAGTACTCTGCTTAGAGAATCTAAGCCTGCCCTGGCCAAGGCAAAGCAGTGTGTGTCAGAACATGCATGCTTATAAACCCTATTGGTTTCGTTGGGTGACAGGGCTTGAGATATCATTTCATCTCAATCTCGGGGGTAAAAGTCCCACAAAATTAGAAGCAATGTCTCTATATAGTGTTGATGGGGATGTTAAACCTCAAATCAAACAAAACACTCCTGGTGTAAATTACATACACTCCAGGTTTGGCAGGATGGAGCTGCCTACACAGTAATCACGCTGTTGTTGATGTAATTATGGTAGGGATCACTCATATTTTTGCTTTTTACACATTCCACAAGTTTATAGGGCAATTCAAAGGGACAAGATAGAAACTATAGATGGGAAGATATGTGTTTTTAGGGGAGATTCTGGGTAATTGATAGTATTTTTTTTTTTTTTTTTTTTGCTGTTCAAGAAATAAAGCGGCAATCATTTTGGGTCAGGCCTTGGCAAAAGATAAGAATAAGACCAGATTAAATATCATTTGATCCAACGTTATTTTTACACAGGAGAAATATATTTGGCTGCATGGAGTTTCCCGGTAAAGCGAAACCAACAGCACCTTTACATTATGAAAAACATCCCTATAAAAATACAATGTTAACTGAAATGCCGAAAAAAAAACAAAAAAAAAAAACTGAAAATTTCAAGATGGAACAGTGTGATGTTTTTCCTATTTCGACTCAAAATATAGATTGTGGGTACAAGTTAGAACTGCCTCATTGAGGCGGTTCTAACCAGTTCCCACAATCTATGGTGGGGGGCGGGGGGGGGGGTTGATTTTAAGATCATTTCACTCATATCAAGCCGATCGTTAATCAGAGGTGGATAAAAACTGGAGTACCCAGAGAAAAACCACCTGATCTACATGTACCATTGCAGACCTTGGCGTCTCACATGTGACCCAAGTGAGGCTCGAACCACAGTGGTGAGAGACGTAATGATTAAGAGTGAGCGCTCTTATCCACCAGGCCATGGAGGCCCGCCACAATCTATATTTTAGAGAGGAAAAACGAAACGTAAGGTTTTCACACTGTAAACCCAAGTTGTACTATTAGGGTTCAAGGGGCTCAGGATTATATAGGCTTGTTTTTTTGTGATGAAACTACTTGTAAACTGCTTAGAGGATCTAAGCCTGCCCAGTCAGAGTGGTGTGAGTCTGACTGTCCATACATAATATACACTGGTGCAATTGGATGGCAGGGTTTGACACAATGATTTGTATAGACTTTGATACGTTAGGTGCATGCATTGCTGTTATCTATCAAAGATGTTTTATTAGCCAGAAAAAAATGAAATGGATAAAGTGCTAGACAGATTCTAAACTCTAGCTCAGGCAAATACTTTAATGCACTTCTAAATGAGAACTTCTAATAAGCAGGACCTGACAAATCCATTGCCCAGCTGCCATGAGGGCAAGTCCAAATTTTTCAACATAGTCCTGTTTATTTTTTTTGTTTTTTTATTTCATCTGTCCATTACTTTTATAATACATTTGTATTTCTGTCCCTAAATATTATCTCTTGGAAAATGAAATACAAAGGTCAATGGTTTCGAAAAGCTATCCATTTAATTATTCTGCTACTTTATGGCATAAGAGTATGGCAAAATATGAGCTGTTGATAGTAAGATGGAAAAATATGGTTTTAATTTGTGGGTGCAGTAGGGCTTGATACAAAGATCAGTTAAAAGTCCCACAAAACGTGAATCAAAATCTTCAAAATGATGTAAATAATGTAAACAGGGACGTAAAGGTAAATTCAAACAAACGAAAAGGTAGCATTATCTGTGTGGTAATTATTAGCTGTATGATCTTTGTCAGTTTCACCCTGGTTTAGTAAACAAACTGGAGTGTGATAGCCCAGTGGTTAGTGCACTTGCCTCTGATGCTAGAGGTCCCGCGTTCCGTCCCCGGCAGTGACTATAAAATTTCAGTGTTCTAACACGCCCCATTGGCATCATTTGCAGTTATGAATGTCATAAAGTGCACCGTCCTTCGGATCTGGACATTAGCTGGAGGCCCTGTGCAGGGAGAGTTATGCCCTGTGCAGGTTAACCCTTTTTGTACCAAATGGAATCTTCCTTCTTATATATTGCAGGAGTTCATTTCAAAATTGAGGGGTGTCAGGTTGTGTTTTTATCAAAATGTATTTGGAAAATGACTGTATTTTTAACAAACAGTGGAGGCCCTGATCAGTCGCCACATTCTGCGGCGTCTCATCTGGGCCTGCACTGTTTGCCAAGGTACCCATTTTGGGGTTTCCGGTACTAAATGGGTTAAAGACCCCTACAATAATAATTACAAGATTACTGTGTAGGCTTTCATCCTGCAAACCTCAGGTGTATGTAAAGTACACCTGAGAGTAATGGTCAGATGTGACCGATCGCAGTTAAAGTAGAAAGAAAGAAAAGAAACTGCTGCATACTTCAAGTATGTGAAATGAACATAAGGCGTAATTTTTGGACGCCTATTTTTGACCAGGTATTGAAGTTTTTCTGGGCAGTATGTACAATTGGATAATCTTTGTAAGGAGGCATATTGAGACCACTTGCACTTCCACCGTTCACTTGTGCTGGAATATAATGAAAATGGTGGCCTCAATAGAATATTAGGAATGTAAAGAACTTCAGCAGTTGAACAAGTTATGTGACCTCCAGTGCTGCTTTGTTTGAACAAGTGGTACTTTGAAATGAAACACCAAAATTTGAACAAGATGTCTGCATCACAATTCACCTATTGCTGTGATTCTGGCCATCAGGGTGTAGAGTTTTGTTGTTGTTGTTTTCTTCTGGAGCTAGGAGCTGCATGCTTAGATTGTTGGTCCTGATTTTCTTCGACTGCAGTGGAAAAATCCTCACTGATAATTGTTGGCTGTATTGTTTTAACAACAGGTACATTGAACTGAAACACCAATTTTTAAGCAAGATGTTCCAAGAAAAATGTACCTACTGTATTATTTTATTCACTCATTTCACAGCAGGAAAACTTTTGTTTACTTCCTCTCGCCAATGCTAACGGCTATTAGTTTTGACACGGTCTGTGACACTGTGTGTGTAGTACTACCTCATGCAGTGGAATATATCAGCGAAAGGGTAAAGAAGACACGTTTTTATCGTTGAATTAGATGCAGCTGTTAAACTGGAAAAAGCTGTATTGTGAGTTGATATAGTCATGATAGCGCAGCCAAGTTTGTTCATTTCGAAAAGATGAACGTGTGTCCATGGTAACAAGGAAGTTCAAATTTTAGCCAATCAGGTGCCTAATGTAACCGGAACCAATATTTTTAAACCGGAAGAACCATCAAATTTTCAGCCCAACAGCTGTTGGCTATTGAGGTTTTGAATGGGTGGGGTATGTCCCAATAAACAAATACACGTGTTACCGTTAAGCAACCAACTCTCGTTGTTTGCCGCCTTCAGTGTAAAAAAGCATCCAAATTGCACACAAAAAGTACAAAATTAAAATGTTCTTAGGGAAAATGGAACAATTTGCGAAAATAGACAGTTTTGAAATGAGTAAAATTCATATAGAAAAACGAGCTCTTTGATTGTGTTTTCAACGAATGAAGAGTTATCTCCCCATGTTTTTGTATGATGCTACCTATTTTTGCGCTTACGACCAATTTATAAATAAAGTAGGGACATGTATCTTTAATTTGAGACCAATTTCATCCTTTATGACGGTGAGGTATAATTTTGCCCTTTGAACTTGGTTCGACTAGATTACTGGGAATTACGGGAGTATACATTATTTTTCTTATTTATCTTCCACGATATAGGTTGTGAGTACTCAAATGAGACGGTTCTAACGGGCACCCACAACCTATATTTGCAGGGTAAAAAAGACAACTATTACGGATTTTCATCAGAAAGGTAGCCATTTTGGAGGCTACATGCTTAATAGGGACTATAATCTTATTCGAACCAGTCATAGTTAACGAGTCAGTGGAGTTTGAGCCTCGAAGTTCTACTGTTTATGAAAATAATTTGTTTTACAATAAAAATCTTTTGTTCCAGTGACATTATGCGTCTTCCCGGAGATAAAAGATTTTGTTTGAAATTCCGCAAGGATGAACGTTATAAAGATGATTCATGGTTTCTGGACCTGGTTGATATAGCAATCTTCGATTACCTGATGTCACACAGGGATGCTAAACATACATATCTTACTGAACGAAGAAACAACAGAAAGCCTGACTTTAATGTTATGATTGACTTCGGGCATGCGTAAGTACTTACAATGACCAATCTTAATTAGTAGATATGTGACTGTGACTGTTTATGTGTTCTAAGATGGCTGATAGATATGTTCTATAAAGGGATATCCTTTGGAAGCAAGGAATACATCACACAACTGGAAAATTTGGAGTGTACATGTTTTCTGGGCCAGACTAGCTAGAATCGGCCAATTAGGTCTCATCAGTGACCCTCAAATAGTTTCAAAATTCCACAATGGAATCAATGATCCCAAAGGACAAGAAAATATATACTCAACTATGATGACCAATCTTATCTCTGAACTTCCTATTGCTGATAGAACAAGAGAGAAATGAGAGCAAGGTCTTTGCACTGGTTGTCTAATGAGCACATTTGTGCTCGGTTTTGCTGATTATTATTGCAACACCCATCTAGTGCCCGCAACTTTGCTCGGTGCCGTGCGAATTGACTCATTTGGCATGTTGAAGTGTGTGAGGATGTCCTTTTATCGCGAGCGTTTTTACTTTTATAGGGCTCCAAAGAGCATTGTCTCTGGCTGGCGATTCTGACAACATTGTCTGGCCTTCTTAATTATTTTAATTTCAGTAGCGTATGTTCACTGCACCACCATCACGTGAACAAGTACGTGAAAAAACCCTAAACCCCACTTTATATAGAGATCATTGTGGTTTACGGGGTTATACATTATATTTCTTATTTCTCTCCCAAGATATAGGTTGTGAGTACTCGTTAGAACCGCCTGATTGAGGCGTTTCTTACGAACACCCACAACCTATATTTGCAGGGTAAATAAAAAAATTACACGGATTTTCATATGGAAAGTAGCCATTTTGGAGATGTGAAAAAAAAATGCATTATGTTGCACGGGTGTGTTAGCGTAATGCTGCCTTCTTTAGATCTACGGTGTCTTGAATCCTGTCATGCCACTTCATCTTTCTAAGACATCGTGCACGGTAGGAATTCAGTCGTTTGCCATTCCGATGATTAACTGTCCGAAAGTCACGTGGCAGTACCATAGCTTGGTAGACAGTCAGCTTTATGTCAAGTGCGATTCCACGTCGATCCAAAAACGGCTAAATGTTGCCATAGCTATGGAAATCTTAGTATTTACTTCATTTTCAATGTGAACAACTCTTGACAATGTCCTTCCAAGGTTTATGTTCTTGGCTACCACTTGCTGTTGTTGACCGTTCGCCGTGATGAAAGGCTACCGGTAAGTTTTTTTCCAGGTGTTGTTTTTTCATGCTGACTTTCGGCTCAAAGTTGTAACGTATTTGACCCAAACCAGAAGCGAACGCAATGATCAGGAATCGACACAATTGCCTAACACTTCCCATCCAAGACACCAAGGGGAAAAAACACAAACATAAAATAACTTCACAATGATAAAAACTTAACGAGCGGAAAGCCAAATATTCCCACAAAATAGCCAAATATGACGCGTTTTATCTCTTAGAGAAAAATGACCAAAAATTCATGCTTAACTGATAATTCAACCAGATTATTTTTAGCTGCTGGTATCATCAGTCTCCACTAATGACTCTACTGACAGCAGGTGGCATTACTGGCTTTACCTAAGGACTATTCTATGACGGCTCCAACGTAAAGGCTTATTGAGAATTGGAGAGATCTAATTCTTGGTAATGTTGGTTGGTGCCTGATGCTCTGTCTCTGGTCGGGCCCATCAGAGTCTAACTGTTGGTTTTCTTTTGCTCCAGCATTTCAATGGTTTCTTGCTGTTGAGTCCTCACCATTGTCTCACCTCTGTGGTTCTTTGATTTTTTGTGTTCACGGAGATGTTGCACTGATGAGTTAGGAGGCCTTCATGCGGACTGAACAAATAATTTGTCTAAATCGCGACGGAAGTAAGGGCGAGGATTGTGGCCACGTAAAATCGATTTAAGCCCCCCAGTGGAAAACTTTCCACTGACCGTTCCAAGGCGGTTCTTCTGTGGCGATTTATTTATGTTGTTGTTTGTTACTTACTGTGTGTATCACTTGTGTCTTTTAATTTTGTATGGCCATATGGCCATTATGTGGGAGAGTAACTGTCCTTATGGCTTTCCTTTGTTTAGGTTTCCATTATGGTCTGGTCGCTTAATGTTTGTATTTCTTTCCCTTTGGTGTCTTTGGTGGATGGAGAAAGTTAATTGTATCGATTCCTGATCTTTGTTTTACTTCTACTTTTTATTCAATATAGCTGTCAGTTCCATTTGAAATGATTGATCTTAAAATAATTGTACCCCGCGCAAACGGTATACTGTTTTCACGTTGTCCGTCTGTCCGTAACACTTTGGTTTTCCCTGCATATTTTGCTTAATAGTTTACAGAATCTTATCATTTTTTGCATAAATGTTAATATTGACGAGATGCTGCTGCTACATAAAAATAAAGGTCCTGCGATCAATACTGTTAAAGTTATCCCCCTTTGTAATTTTTGAAAACTTGTCTGTTACACTTTTGATTTTCCTGTATAACTTGTTGATAAGTTTAATACCTTTTTATTTATTGTTCTACATTAATGAAACTTATATCACACTTGGTGCCTGAGGTAAGGAATCTGTTGTAGTAAAATATTTATCAAGGGCCCATGACTCTTGGAGTTATGTCCCTAGATAGGTTTTCATTTAACATAGCCATTTTTAAGTCTAATAATATTAAAGTATATAGGGGCAGTTTTAGTGTGATCGTTTTGAAACTTTGCAGGTGTTTTCATATAGGTCTCAAGATGTGATGTGTTTTTTTTCTTACTCCTAAAATCATTTCTTTCACTTTTTTCGTCTTTTTTAACTTAGCCATTTTTAGGTTTAATAATGTTAAAGTGTATAGGGAGAGGGTACCTTGTTAGCGCAACTCCTCTCACAGTTTTAGGGAAATCTTTCTAAAACTTTGCAGGTGTTTTTATATAGGTCTGAAGATGTGCATGTGTATTTTTTCATATTCCAAAAATTATTGCTGTCACTTTTTTCGTCTTTTTTAACTTAGCCATTTTTTAGATCTAATAAAGTTAAAAGTGTACAGGAAGTTGGTACCTTGTTAGCGCCACTTCTCTCACAGTTTTAGGAGGATCGTTTTGAAACTTTGCAGGTGCTTTCATATAGGCCTGAAGATGTGCATGTGTTTTTTTTCATACTCCTAAAATTACTTCTTTTACTTTTTTCGTCTTTTTTTAACTTAGCCATTTTTGAGGTCTAATAATGTTAAAGTGTATATGGAGTGGGTACCTGGTTGGCGCAACTCCTCGCACAGTTTTAGGGTGATCGTTTGGAAACTTGTGTTTTTATATATTTCTTAAGATGAGCATGTGGATTTTTCATACTCCTAAAATTATTTCTTTCACTTTTTTTGTCTTTTTGAACTTAGCCATTTTTTGATGTCTAATAGTGTTAAAGTGTATAGGTAGTGAGTGCCTTGTTAGTACAACTCCTCTCACAGATTTAGGTTGATCTTTTTGAAACTGTGCAGTGTTTTTATATAGGTCTGAAGATGTGCATGTGGTTTTTTCATACTCCTAAAATTATTTCTTTCACTTTTTTCATCTTTTTTTAACTTAGCCATTTTTTGAGGTCTTATAATGCTAAAGTGTATAGGGAGTGGGTACCTTGTTAGCGCAAAGTTGAACAGATGCTTAAAACTCATCAAATAGATTTTGTGTTTCAATAATTTTGGGCCAAGTTGCCGGCTGTGAGTTAAACTTCATTTTAACATGTCTGCTCTTTTTATTGTTGACCATTGTCATGCGGGAGGGGGTGGGGTATCTAATAAGCAGTCCTTATTCACTTTTTTCATTATTTTTCCAGCTAGAAGAACGTTTGAAACTTGTAATTTGATTAAAATTTGATGTAGATTTTTATTTTCACCTCGGTGTTTTATTAATTGATGTACTTTTTAAATATAGAAAGTTTAGTATAGATTACCTCTAATTAACTGTCTAATCGGTATTATCTAGGGATTGTGTAATGAAGCCTCATATTTTCGGTCTCTCAACGGTATTTTATGGCCACAGTCATACGAAAAATGTTGAAATATGATACTCCACGTACCCTACTTTTATATATTATTAATAAACTATCCTGTATTGTTAGGAAATCATCCGTATAAACCCTGAGGTCAAAAAACAAAAATCATATTTTTAATTGTGTCAATTAATAAAATTGTCATTAATCAAGAATTTTCGTATTTGCCCAGTTACAGGTCCGAGGTCTGCTGTATTGGCCCGAGGCCGAAGCCTCGGGCCAATGCAGCAGACCTCGGACCTGTAATCAAGTATTTTCGTATTGGCCCAGTTACAGGTCCGAGGTCTGCTGTATTGGCCCGAGGCCGAAGCCTCGGGCCAATACAGCAGACCTCGGACCTGTAACTGGGCCAATACGAAAATTCTTGATTAATAACATAATTATATTAGTCAGGAAGGTGGGGGCAATTTCTCTAAGAGAAAAAAACACTGCGTGTGGTTATCCAAAATAGAAAAGCTATAAGCAATACATACACACAAAGACGAACAATAACAATAATAAACCACAACAGAAGAGACCGCCTCCGAACGATCAGTAAAACGTTTTTTTTTGCCTGCTTGGGATTGGGGTAGGGCTTAACAAACCTTTCAGGCAATTTTTCTGTTCGGCCACCGTTCGGCGTGCACTCAGCAAAGGAAAACATGTCTACTCATCCAAACAAAGTCCGAAATTTGGATTTAGCTTGCAGCCTTCTTAGGTTAAACAGCTTCCCTTCAGGGCCTTACATAATAAGTATACCATTGTCATTATCCTGAAAAGCATCTTTGATCCTGGAAAATGCATCATTTGTCGAACAGCGTTGGCTCTAGTACACAGCCTTGCTTAACCCAGTTTGTCACATGGAATGGATAATGAAGTCGCCACCATTTAGACCCGTGTAAGCATACTACCATGTTGCAAAATAAAAGTGACTAAACCTGTTCTGATTCACTTTCATTTGGGACTTCTCTTTACCCTTACACCCCTGAGGTGCACTCTTTCATTTCTGCATTTTGACACATCCATTCGTTTATGGGGATAAAGTAAAGGCAACTCACAGTGCAAATTATATTTTCTGGTCCTTTGACAACATTGGGTTCATCTAGAATCATTTTAAAAATGAATTTTTGTTAAACCGGTGCTAGATGTCGTGGCAGGTGTTGCACATTTCAGTACCGGTCATGAACGGACTCAATACAACCGAGTCATCTTTTTTCGTTTCTTTTGGTGTATTCTTTGCTTCCAAAGGATCTAACTATTTAGAACTTATTTTTCTTCACTGCAGCTGTGGCGGCCGTAAAATGTCTCCCCGTACATAATCATAGTGAAGATTATATTTGCTGGTACTTTGCGATCATTGAGTTCATCCAGAATCATTTTGAAAACTGAGTTCTGCTTAAGCCGGTGCTAGAGGGCGCGGCTGGTGTTGCACATTTTAGTACTGGTCATGAAAATACTTAATAAAACCGAGTCTGCTGTTTTCGTTTATTTGGTGTATGCTTTGCTTCCAAATCATGAAGCGTGATAGCCCAATGGTTTGTGCACTTGCCTCTGATGCTAGAGGCCCCTGGTTGGATCCCCGGCGGCAGTGATTACTCCGGTGTCCGAACACACTCCATTGGCATCATTTGCAGGGATGAATATGAAAGGTGCACTTTTCCCCCCCGTGCAGGAAGAGTCATCTTCTGTGCAGGTGAAAGACCACTACCGTAAAATTTACATGGTTACTGTGTAGATTTTCATCCTGCAAACCAGGAGTGTATGTAATGTTCATATACACCTGCGAGTAATGGTCAAATGTGACCGATCGCAGTTTAAGGAGAAAGAAAGAAATCTCACTGTCCAGACAGAACTCATTTATCTTCACTGCAGCTGGTGTTGTGCCGTGTGGCGGCTGTAAAAACTTTCTACGTACACCACCATAGTGAAGATAATATTTTCCGGTCCTTTGGGATTATTAAGTTCATTTAGAATCATTTTGAAAATAGGGTTCTGCTTAAGCCGGTGCTAGAGGGCATGGCCGGTGTTGCACATTTCAGTACTGGTCATGAACAGACTCAGTTAATCCGAGTCTGCTGTTTTCGTTTATTTTGTGTAGTTTTTGGTTCTAAATAGTCTAACTATTCACAACTGATTTATCTTCATAGCAGCTGGTGGCGGCCGTTAAAAGTCTCCCGTAACATCATCATAATGAAGATTATTATTTCTGTTCCTTTGGAATCATTGAGTTCATTCAGAATCATTTTGAAAATACAGATCTGCCAAAGCCGGTGCTACTACTCATGAACAGATTGAATATAACCGAGTCTGCTATATTCGTATAATTGTTTATATTCCAAAAGATCTAACTATTCAGAACTGTCTTTTCTAAATCAACAGTGTTTGTATATATATCTGTTCGGGATTGAAAGCATTGGATTTACCCCAAAACGATTTTTTTTCCAAAATGGATACATTCTTTCAATAAAGAGCAGCATCCACTTCACAAAACAAACAGATTAATAATCCTTGAAGTTGCGCAAATAAATCGTATTTTTGTTTCATATCCGTTGCAGAACTTGGCATTTCATATGTGACCAGAGCGAGATGCGAACCCACATTAACAAGACACTTATATTCACACCTTATTTTTTTCAGATTTTGCAGAACCGATGATATAGCAAACCTGGCCCCCTTGACACAGTGTTGTAGGTATGTTATTATGCCACTTGAGTGGTCCTTGTTGAACTCGCACTTGAATCCATCCCAAGTGTATGTCCACACATGTAGTGTCGAATTCAACATTTTCAAATATTCACACATCAATAAAAATCGAAACGAAACACTTGTTGAACCACCTGTGCACATGATGTATTTTTAACTTTCATAAGAGTCCTGTATTGCGGGCAAAACCTTCAACATTTTACTCATTCTGAACTTGTGACTTGTGGTGAAGGCCACAGATTTCTGATTGGTCTTCCCACATGTTTACATTTCTTTGTGCATGTGTCAATTACCCCTGAAAAGTACCTCTTTTAACTGGTTGGCAAAATATGCTATTTCAGTATAGGGTCAATCAGTTTTTCGAGTACTAATCGTATAATCAAACTCATTTCGTTTTCAGAAAATTAATTAGTCTTTGTCATTTTGTGTTTTTGAAGAATTTAATGCAGATTATATTTTCTTTTCCTTTGGGGCCATTGAACATCGAATATCACTTAAGCCGGTGCTAGGAGGCGTATGCAGCCTTGCAAACTATATTGCTATGCATGAAGAGACTCAATAAAACCGAGTCTCTCATTTTCGTTCTTTTATGTGTTCTTTGTTTCCAAAGGCAACCTTTAGCTTTATATTTACCTCACTGCAGCTGATGTTAAGTGTCATATGGCCGCCGTAAAAAGTCTCCCCGTGCTTCATCATAGTGCAGATTATATTTTCTTTTCCTTTGGGATCATTACTTTGAAAATCGAATATCACTTAAGCCGGTGCTAGGAGGCGTATGTAGCCTTGCAACTATATTGCTGTGTATGAAGAGACTCGTGAAAACCGATTCTCCGAGTTTCGTTCTTTTATTTGTTCTTTGTTTCCAAAATAGAAGTGAAGGCAATGATCGGAAATCGATACAATTAACCAACAGCTCCCGGGAAAGAAACACAAACATGAAATTTCTAGACCCTAATGGAAACATCACTAGCGGAAAGCCAAATGGAAGTTACTTTCCCACAAAATGGCCAGTTTGCTATCCAAAACCAAAACATATAAGCGATACACACACTCGAAGACAAACCACAACAAATAAACCGCGACAGAAGGACCGCCATGATACGGTCAGTGAAACGAATTCCACAGGGTGGGGGAGGCTTAATTGGCTAATCAAAGCAAAATAATATAAGCGATACATACACATAAAGACAAGCCTTAACAAAAATAAACCACGACAGAAGAACCGCCTTAGAACGGTCAGTGAAACGAATTCCACTGGGGGCTTAAATCGATTTTACGTGGCCATAATCCTCGCCCTTACTTTCCTTTGTTTTTCGATAAATGATGCCCGTCAACACTGTATAGGTCCTTTTGGAGACGTTGTTTCCAATTTTGTGGGACTTTTACCCGACACTGAGATGAAAATTTCCTCTCAAGCCCTGTCGCCCAATCTAACTAATAGGGTTTATATGCATGGACGGTCCTACTCGCACCACTTTTCCTAGGCATGCTTAGAACCTCTTAGCAGTTTTCCAGTACTCATGTGCGGTTAGTTTAAGCTCTGCGAGGAATCATCATGCAGCCGATGGGCGGGGCGAGATTGTTTCCAAAGGCAACTTTTAAGTTTTTTATTAAATGATACATAACGAGCCTGAACGTTTTACATGTTATTGCACATTTGATTGTCTAAAAAGCGTTATAAAACTACTTTAGTACCTTATCGGATCATTGCAGATGTATTTCATATGCAATTTCTTCCTAATTGCATATGAAAAAGAAACAGCTGTATGTCAAAAATTAATCATGGTAAACACTTTTAATAGGACGCGTCTAAAAAAATATTAGTTACAGAAAAAGTTTAGTGCCACACCTACTGTGGCGTATGGAACCGAAAGTTACTTTGCCCATCAGAGAAAACGAGGCAGATGACCTTTTACCTTGTGTGTCCTAGACTTTGGATATGTCTATAGTATACACTAAATAAAAATCAAAAATGAGTTCCTTTAAGAGCAATGAAAACATTCATAAGAAAGAAGATGGGTCATACTACGTAGTTTCGGCTAATAAAGCCTCATCAGTGACCCTGTAATGATCAAGCAAAGAAAGCCAGAGGAAACATACTGCAATTTTGGAAATTTCGAATAGGCAGTCGATACAAAGACTGATATAAATCAAATTGGGGTCCAAAAAAATAAAAACTTGTCTAGAATATGAGTCTAAACCAATAATTTATTTCTGATTTCTCAGAATATTCACGCTGATCTTAAAGGACCAAAAGTAAAATATAAACTACACTATGGTTGATGTACGGGGAGACGTTTTACGGCGGCCACACGGCACAACACCAGCTGCAGTGAAGGCAAATAAAAATCAAAAATGAGTTCCTTTAAGAGCAATGAAAACATTCATAAGAAAGAAGATGGGTCATACTACGTAGTTTCGGCTAATAAAGCCTCATCAGTGACCCTGTAATGATCAAGCAAAGAAAGCCAGAGGAAACATACTGCAATTTTGGAAATTTCGAATAGGCAGTCGATACAAAGACTGATATAAATCAAATTGGGGTCCAAAAAATTAAAAACTTGTCTAGAATATGAGTCTAAACCAATAATTTATTTCTGATTTCTCAGAATATTCACGCTGATCTCAAAGGACCAAAAGTAAAATATAAACTACACTATGGTTGATGTACGGGGAGACGTTTTACGGCCGCCACAAAACCTGATATTTCATTGTTGACGCGCCCTACCCATCGGGGCTTTGAGAAATACATCAGGCTGTATGGAAGCGCGGAGCTGAAATCGACCATTTTTTGGAGCACTGATAAACCGATAAGGTCTAATATATTCTAGAA
Organism: Lucinisca nassula; assembly: GCA_963580285.1. NCBI lineage: Eukaryota > Metazoa > Mollusca > Bivalvia > Lucinida > Lucinidae > Lucinisca > Lucinisca nassula. Next base: position 183,088,679 of record OY757010.1, read on the forward strand.
AGGGTTTTACTTTGGAAGCAAGGAATACACCATAGAAGTGGAAAATATGGAGTGTACATGTTTTCATTGCCTGCGAAGGACAAGTGGTGAGATGTGTCCCTTAAAGCCTAGCGGTTTCTTTGGGCAGTTGGGCTTAAATGGCTTTTCATCTTAATGTCGGATGAGTGAGTGAGTGAGTGAGTTTTTAGTTTTACGTCCCTAATGTCGGATGAAAGTCCCTCAACATAGGAAGTAGTATAGGCAGCTCTTTAAATTCAAACAAAGATGATGTAATCGATTACCTACTTTCTTTTGCGGCCATGTTGGATATTGTTATTTTAAGGTCGATGATTTGACCTAGGATTGAAAGTTGATTTCAATAGTCACTATAGAAATACTTCTTAATCCGCTTGTAGGGATTTAATGTCACTCAAGTTTTGCGACTGTATAAGAATGTAGAAAAATACTTTGAAAGTAAACCTACGTCCTTTCGCCAATAAGAAATTATTTAGCCCTTAAGTAAATTTGTAAGGGAGCGTCAATATTGTTTTTGGCTTGAAATTGTATTAAGATGTTTACATAACTGCTTTTCAATAACCGTAGAAACGGTTTAAATTTTGTTAAAAAGCTTGAAAATTATATTGGCGAAAGGATGTAGGTTTACTTTCGTAGTATTTTTTTCAACAATTAACACTTCGCTAACATTACTATAAAGTCGACAAACTTAAGTGACATTTAATCCCTTTAAGAGGATTCTATAGTGATCATTGAATTCAACTTTTAATCCGAAGTCAAATCATCGACCTAACAATAACAATATCCAACATGGCCGCCAAAAGTAGGTCATCGATTACGTCATCTTTGATTGCATTTAAAGAGATGCCTATTCTACCATAGGAAGCAACGTGCTAGTCGTGAGTATTGCCTGAGACGCTAAGCAGTGCTATGAAGACTCGCGGTAAAACTGAGACTCTCAGTTTCTGTCAATAGTTTCTAGATGATTTGTTTCCAAAGGCAATCTTTATAACTTTATTTCTTAATCTTTCTGTTCCCTTCTCCAGAATGCGCGACAGGCTTTTTCGAGCTATGGAACATTACAGAGACACACTGGAAGAAACGTTTCTGGCTCTCACACAAGATGACCCTCTTCATCCACTGTTACTTCAAGAGGTGATGACCGACATCAAACAGAAGCTTAAACAGACGCTTGCTCTAATAGACTTTTGTAGGAATTTGGATGATGATTCTCAGGTGTTCATTGATATATAGCTTAAATCATGACTATAACATAGGAAAACCTACCGCTGAAAGCTAATCTCTCAAAGTAATCGAATATACTTCTTGCGAAAACAACTGTGATAATTTACTTACATCTGTTTCAAACATAAATGGTTATTCATCATTTTGCATTTAACCTTTACCACGATCTGGGCTTATTAAGCAGACGACAGATTGTTGATATTTTTCTATTTTTACCTGAAATAGGACTTGACATTTCATGCAAATTGTCTACAGGTATGTCAAATTCTGTTTTCCGGTGAAAATAAGAAAATATTTCAAAATGGCGTCTTGTCAAAACATACCCAGCATGCAGAGCGTTAACGGGGAGACGCATAAATGACGTCATATGTTAAAGCTAGAATTCTGGCATCACTCTTAACATCTTTGTGAGCTATCTCAAACAATGGGCAAGATGGAAATTACCTGCACCACTATATACAGTGCAGAATATGTTTGATTGCTAAGAAAGAAAAGTGATACCATTTTTGCAAAATCTACATGCTCAAGATTAACAATGGCACTAAAAAGAAATAACAGTTTTCTTCTGGTGTATGGTTAGAAGTTAATTGCCTTCCTTCCACTGATTCAAGAGTAGTTGTCAGTTTCTGGCGAAAGAATGTGCATTGTTCTTGTTAACTGCTTATATATTGTACAATATATAAGTGAAGGCAATGATCAGGAATCGATACAATTAACCCACAGCTCCCTTCAGAGACACCAAAGGAAAAGAAGCACAGACATGAGATAACTAGACCCTAATGGAAACACCAATATCGATAAGCCAAAAGGACAGTCACTTTCCCACAAAATGGCCCATTGGCTATCCAAAACAAAATATATAAGTGATACACACACGCAAAGACAAATATAACAAACATAAACCGCGACAGAAGAACCGCATTTGAACGGCCAGTTAAACGAATTCCACCGGGGGGGGGGGGGGAAGGGGCTTAAATTGATTTTACACGAGGCCGCAATTCTCGCCTTTACTTCCGTCGCGATTAAGACAAATAATTTGTTCAATCCGCATGAAGGACTTTTTCAGTTTTGTTTTTACCGGGGCCGTAAGTCGATTTTACGTGGCCACATTCCTCACTCTTTGTTCTGTCGTGGTTAAGACATATACTTTGTTGTGTCCCGCATGAAGGATTTCATTAGCGCAGCGTCTCAGAGGAGTAACTGAACAAAATAAAAATAGGGGCAATGATCAGGAATCGATACAATTAACCCACAACTCCCATCAGAGACACCAAAGGGAAAGAAACACAAACATGAAGCAACAGACCCAAACGGAAACACCAACAGCAGAAAGCCAAAAGGACAGTTACTTTCCCACAAAATGGCCAAAAGGCTATCCAAAATAAAATAATACAAGCCTTCACGCGGACATAAATAAGCCTGCCCAGGTTAAGTTTGGATAGGTGAACTTGCCGGCTCTATATGCCCAAACAGTGTTGACTGGCCTGTTCAACTCCAAATAATTTCCGGGCCTCCATGGCCTAGTGGATAAGAGCGCTGACCCTTAATCATTAGGTCTCTCAACGTTATGGGTTCGAGCCTGACTCGGCTCACATGTGATACGTCAAGTTAAGCAACGGAAGGTCAGGTGGTTTTCTCCGGATACTCAGGCTTTTGCCCACCTCTGAGGTCATTTGAAATAATGTCTGGACGCAACTATGTCTCTGTGAAAGATAGGATGAGAACATCGGAACGTTCGACAGTTATGATATCTAGACTGTTAGATATACTCTGATAAGTATAATATATGAAAGATAAATGATTAAACATGTTCAAAATATTTGAAATAGACGAATCGGTACTACTTCTTGATGAGCTACTGACTTGACCTGGATGCGGATGTCCGTCCCCTGTCTCAAATAAAAGGTAATGATACAAATGCAATAAGGGATTTCTGCAACAGGACGACTTGTTTTTCATCCATGCTGAGTTTACAGGAAGGTACCTTTGTAAACTGGATATTTTAATATTTCTCCCAATAAGCGCTGACTTTGAATTAAAAGGGGAAAAGATAGTGGGTGGTTAAGGTTACTGATCACTGGAATTGACAATACCATATGAACAAACATGACACATTTAAAGATATAGCGATATGCCTTCGTTACCATGGTTCCCATTAAGTGACACTGAGCAATAGATACGAAAACAGAAGACAGCATCGACCAAAGCAGAACCGCTAAAGCTCTTAAAATATGGAATAATGGCGGGTTGAAAAATGAGGTCATTGCCAGACAGCGCTTCTAAATACATGTAACAATTTTTTCGTTCAAAAAAGAAGTGTACGGAAATCAACAAAGAGAGTAAAGAAGATAACATGAAACATTTAAAGGATACATTCTGCACGGGATTATTTGATATCAATGACATCCCAAATATGTAGTTTTACTACTCGGATATAAGTCCATGCAAAGGATCATATGCGAGCAGAGAAGTTCCAGTCCAGCCTTCGCAAGCAGTCTGCACGTAGCCGTTTCAGCCAACTTATTCACCCGCGGACGATGGTGCAAACAAACAGAGGAGAAAGAAGACACCTCCATGAACGCATAGACCGATTCCAACCCCACCGGTCTCATAAGTCAAGTCGCCCAGGCTTTTATTCAAAAGGCAATTATGTAATTATACGTGTAATGATACGGTACAGGAGTGTATACTTATGTTGTAATATCTCTAATGTTCACCACCCACATATACGTGTGTATACATATCTAAAAACAAAAGTGAATGCAATGATCAGGAATCAACACAATTACCCCGCAGTTTCCATCAGAGACGCCGAAGGAAAAAGAAACACGGACGGATTAACTAAACCCTACTAAACCCTAACGAAAACATCACTAGCGGATAACAGAAAGGACAGTTAATTTCCCACTAGATGATCAAACTGCCTGCCGAAATAAAAGATATAAGTAAAATATGCATCATGCAAAAGTATTTCACTGGGGGTGTGGGTTTGGAGTAGGGGGGGGGGGGGGAGGTAAGGCTAAGATGGATTTTACGTGGCCACAATCCTCGCCCTTGGTATTGTCGCGGTTTAGATAAACTATTTGTTCAGTCCGCATGAAAGCTTTCTTACTCATTAGTGCAACATCTCCGAGAACATAAAAATAAATGATTGCAAAGATGAAACAAGAATGGTCTCGACAACATGAAATGAAATGCTGGAGCTAAAGAAAGCCAACAGTTAGACTCTGGTGGGCCCGACCAGAGAAAGAGCATGAGGTACCAACCAACATAACCTGAAGTAAGCCTTTACGCTGGAGCCGTAATAGTATCTGAGGTCTGACCCACCGGTGTGCAATTAAAGGGGGAAAGCAAAGTTATCAACCGTGATTGGGTTCATTACCATACGAGGGATGTTCAAAAAGAATTGCTTATTGTCCTCTAGCTCGATATCCACGTGGGGCTCGATAAAAACCAATACGTACCTGAAAAGGGTTATTCAATACCTACACAACGGTGTATACATGTACATGTTAGATTAAGTGTAAGACATAAAATTTGCCTTTTCAATACACGTAATCATTGACCACTACAGTAAAAATGGTTGGTAGAAGCGTCGACAAGAATGATGAAATACGGGCTTACATCAAAGCTCGCTCAAACCTTGGCTGTTCTTTGAAGCAGCTGATGACTGAAATTTCTGCTGCATATGGACCGCCATCAAAAATGCACCGAAATCAGGTAGGCCAAAATCTGCATCTCGTAAAACATCTTATGCACCGAAATCATGTAGGCCAAAATCTGCATCTCGAAAAACATCTTTTCCAGAATAAAGGAAACCATTGAAGGAGATGCCATATTTACAGTTCGTGATATTGCACGAAAGGTAGGCATATCACTTTCAACGGTTCACCTTATTTTGAAGAAGCATTTGAAAGTCATAAAGATTTCTGCTAGATGGGTGCAACATCTGTTGACTGATGAGCATAAGAGGCAACGGGTTAAAATGGCCAAAAAGCGGCAACAAATGTTTCCAAAATATGACAAAAAGCAGTTTGCCAGTGACGTCACAGGTGATGCAACTTGTCAGAAAGGTTAGCAATAAGATCTGGGCCACTAAACACAGCAAACGCGCAATAATTGCCAAACGTTCTTTGAGTACTAAGAAGGGTGTGTTTGCAATCTTCTTCTCTGGTGAAGGAGTCGCAATAAAAGTGCTGGTGCAAAACAATCACCGAAAAGTATTAGAAAGACGTAGTACTGAAGAAACTGAAAAAGTATTATCAGAAACGACGCCATGCCACTGGTTTTAAACATATCCGTCTGCTACATGACAATGCTCCGCTCAAATCTCCGCAATGGTAACGGCGTTTTTGAAGAAAGAAAAAGTAACTCTTTTGCCTCACCCCGCATATTCCCCAGACATTGCCCCATGTGATTTCTTATTGTTTCAAAAATTGAAATCCTTCCTTGCTGGGTGGAAATGTTTCCACAAGCACTTGGATCTGCCAGTCATCAGTACCTTATTGCTGTACCCAAATCAGCGTACATTGACGCCTTCAAGAAAGGGATACATCGGCTGAAACTTTGCATTTCTAGCCCCGGAGAGTACTTCGAGGGCATGCAATGAGCGAACATTCCTCGTTTATGCAGTCTATCGTGTAACATTAATATCGTACCCGATGTTTTTATATCGGTATTTTATATCGGTATACGGTTTGACGTAATTGGGAACTAAAATCATTGCAAGAATATTTTTTTTAAATTTATATACTACGTCACCATAAAATCCGGGATTCGATAGGCCTTGTTGCAGAAGAGATTAAAGTTCAAAACTGAATTTTGAAACTAAATTGGAATGACGTCTGTAAAACTTAGATTAGGTTTTTCGTAGTTTATGGTACAGATAACCGTGATTAAGAAGTTGAGCAGTTAACAATTTATTACCAGTGTTGAAGTCATTTACATACTAGACATATTCGCAAATCGAATTTATTGCGAAATATAAACACTGTAGGGTGCCGCATAAGAAAATCATCATCCAAGAAAAGAAAATTTACAATCATAAATTTTGCAGGAAGCAAACTGTTATATGGGCCCCGTCAAGCGATTTTGGTACTTATCGCCTTTGCGAGCAGCGAAGGTTCAGGCGAGCCTGCGCATCCGCGCAGTCTCGCCAGAACCTTCGCTGCTCTCTCATACAAGCAGTGAATCAAGAGGAACCTTCAGACATAAAGCTATATCCCTGGTCCCTCTGAATTGCTGGGCATACGCAGTTAAAATTTGTCATGACGGAATGCTCGAAGACACAAATTCGCTTTGCGGGGCTCATATCATTATTATTAACGTGGGTTCAATAACTGAACTGTAAGTTTATGCATATCTGTATTTACAAGTATACAACATGAAGCTCACATCACGTAAACAGTTCATGAAAAGAAAATCCCTCTAAACCCCACTTTATACAGCAAAAACTCGAGTATTAGGGGTATACATTATTTTTTCTGCTCCAAGACATAGGTTGTGTGTACTCAATGAGGCGTTTCTAAAGAACAACCACAACCTATGTTTGCGGTATAAATAAAAATATATCACGGATTTTCATCACAATAGCCGTTTTGGAAATGTGTCTCACGGGTGTGTTATCGTAATGAGAAACAAGCAGACAAAACTCTTAAAGGTATATAAAACGTAATGAAATTTGGTGAGTATAAAGTGCTAGGCTCGTCTACAGTCAAGTTATAGAGAAAATTCGTTTGGAATGTTTTGAGAAAATGGCGCACCAATATGTGCAATATAAGACTATGTACGAGTTCATGGGGTTACCAAGGTTTGGGGCTCCGGGGGCATAGATTGTGAGTTTTCGAAGTAATGATATTTGATGAGTATAAAGTGCTGTAGCCGGATAATATATAGAAATGTTTTCATTATGGCAAATGAAGAGAAAATGGTGCACATGTATATGCAATATACGACTATGTACGAGTTCATGGGGGCACCCATGTTCGAGGCTCCGGGAGCCATAGCCTGTGAGTTTTCGAAGTAATGATATTTAATGGGTATAAAGTGCAAGAGGGAAAGTTTTGAGAAAATTGCGTCATACACTATGCAATGACAACCTATATATTGGGAGGGTTACAACGGTTCGAGGCCCTGGTTGCCCTAGCAAGGCTGGTTTCAAATAATGATATTGAGGGAGTTTAAAGTGCTAGAAGGCTCATCTATAGTCCAGTTTTAAAGGAAATTCATCGGGAAGTTTTGAGAAAAGAGCGCCCCAATATGTGCCCTATAATAAGACTATGTACGAGTTTACTGATGGAACTGGTGCCTCCGGCCATAGCCTGAAAGTTTTCAAAGTAATGATATTTGATGAATATAAGGTGCTATTGGCGGACAATATACACAAATGTTTTCTCTTAAATTCGCTGGTAAAGTATTGAGAAAATTGGGTCACAATATATGTATTGTCAGCCTATATACGATTATAAATTGCTCATTACGAAAACGCCCCTATACAAATACATTGCCAATTTTTTGGCCAAAAATTAGAAATTTTAAAGGGAAAATTTTGATATTTTTCATATTTCTGCTCAAAACATAGATTGCGGGGACTCGATAGAACTGCCTCATTGAGGCGGTTCTATCGAGTACCCACAATCTATGTTTTGGGCAGAAATAAGAAAAATAATGTATACCCCCTTGAACCCCACTTTTACTGTATAAAAGTGGGGTATGAGGGGGTCAAAATTATATAGGCGTGTTCTCGTGATGTATCATCACGAAAACACACCTATATAATATTGACCCCCTGAACCTCATTTTTTATAGAGTATAACTGGGGTTTGCAGGGGTTAACCTTATTTTTCTTATTTCTGCTCTAAAATATAGATTGTGGGTACTCGTTAGAATCGCCTCGATGAGGCGGTTCTGACGAGTATCCACAATCAATATTTTAAGCAGAAATAAGAATAATATCATAATTATTCATCTTAAAATTTTCATTGTTTCGACGATTAATGTTACAATGTATTTGTATAGGCGTGTTCTCGTAATGATAGCCTGGTAATATAATTATAGACATGTCTAAATCGCGGCGGAAGTAAGGGGGAGGATTGCGGCCCGTAAAATTGATTTAACCCACCCCCCACTACCCACCACTACCTTAAATACTTTTCACTTACCGTTCCAACGCTGTTCTTTTGTTGCGGTTTACTCTTGTTAATGTATGTCTTTGAATGAGTGTATCATATCTTTTTATTTTGGATAATCAGTGGGCCATTTTGTTGGAAAGTAACCATCCTTTAGGATTTCTGTTATTGATGTTTCCATTAGGATCTATTTATTTCATGTTTGTGGTGTCTCTGATGGGAGGTTTGGGCTAATTGTGTCGATTCCTGATCACTGCCTTCACTTCTGTTTTTTTCACAAAAATTCAAGTTTTGCGAAAATTGTGTCACAAAATATGAATGATCTGGTTTAGTATAGTTTGTTAACTTCCACACTCGTGATGAGAACACTTTGGGTTTGATTCTTACATCTTTACATGGACAATATGAAGGCATTCTGTATCCAGAAAAACTAAGTGACCTTGATGTTTTTCCAGAATTTTAAAAATCTACACGTCATTCATAATAGAAAGGTAAGACTATGAAACTATAAGGAAAGATGTTCTAATATTTGCAAAGGAGAAATTCTTTAATGATTATTCAGATGCTCGGCCTGTCCAGGAAAGTTTGATTTTAAAAACCTCTTTCATTCAAACTTCAGTTGAGAGTAGTTTAGGTCTTAGTACCAAAGCGTTAATCCAAAGACAAAAGGCAAATATTAATGTTCAGACCAACAGACATGGACTCCAGAAGAGTGTAATCATATTCCTTCAAAACCTAGTAGGTCTGTATTTTCGATTCCGTATATCACACCAGAGATAGATTTGTGTGTTTGTTTGATTTGAGGTTTAACGTCCCCGTCAACACCTGTAAAGGTCGTTTTGGAGACATTGCTTTCTATTTTGTTAGACTTTTGTGGGACTTTTACCCGACATTGAGATGAAATGAAATCTCAAGCCCTGTCGCCAACTAAAACCAATAGGGTTAATAAGCATGGACAGACCGACTCGCACGGCTTTGCCTCCTCTAAAGCGGTTTACCAGTACTCGTGTGCGGTCGGTTTCAGCTCTGCGTGTAAGCAGCCCATCTATTTCTTCTAGCCCCGATGGGCGGGGGCCGACACCAGAGTTCACAGAAGAAATAAGATTCATGCTAAGGCAAAAAAGATGGGAAGTGATAAACTTCAGAAAAAAATTGAAAATTTGAGATGAGAAATTAAGACTGACATAAACAAACATCAGCATGTTTTGTATGCAAATAACTGCGTAGGTGATGTCAAATCCATGATATACCTAGCAGGGAAGGTATCCAACGCCTAAATTAAAGAAGAGGAATGCATTTGCTGAATCGGACTCTGGAGTGCAGATGAACTAGATGGTCAGTTCAACGATATGTTCATTATAACAGAATCCAAGAAGTTTCCAGTTACTGGAAGATCGGTCCCTTTCATGGATAATATCGTGCGTCATCGGAGGAAATGATCATGTTACTTAGAGGCTTGAATCAAATTAAAGCTTCAGGATCTGATGAGCTTCATCCTGGAGTCCTGGAGGAACAGTCCGGTTTTTGCACATCAGTTCCAACAGCCTCTTGATACGGGTGAAATCCACAAAGAATGGCTTCAGGCGAACATTTGCCCACTCTTTAAAAAAAGATAGGGCTCTTGCTCGTAATTAACGACATGTGTCTCTGACTTGTGTTCCATGTAAATTGCTGGAACATAAAGTCTGCTTAAACATCATGACCTACTTGGATGAACATAAACTTTTGTCTGACAGACAACATGCATTTAGGAAAAGGCATAGTGATGAAACTCAGCTGAGCACGATTATTAATGATTGGGCGAACGTTTGGACAAAGAGGGACAGGTGGACACATTTATTCTAGACTTCGAGAAGGCTGTCGGATAGATTCGTTTCTTTGCTACAGAAAACAGCGAGTTATTGTTAACATTGAAACTAGACTCCGATGGGCCCGACCAGAGACAGAGCATCAAGCCCTAACCAACATTACATAAAATTAAATTATATCTAATTCTCAGTAAGCCTTTTTACGCTGGAACCGTCATTGAATCTGAGGCCCGACCTACAGGCGTGCAATTAAAGAGGGAAGCAAAGTTGTCAACCGTGATTGGGTTAACTACCATGCATGCAGTCGGTCGTATAACATTTATGTTATACCCAATCTTTGTGTATCGATGTTTGTTTTCGAGTTTAACGACCCAGTCAACACTGTAAAGACAATATCGAGCCGGTCAGTACACCTATCCACACTTTTCCTGCACATGTTTATACGTTAGCGGTCCATCAGTACAGTGCACCTTCTCTCGCAAGAACCGGATAACTGCTCTTCTTCAATCAGCGGAAGGGAGAGAACGATCGCAGAAAAGATTTGATGATCAGTCTCGGAATCTTCACGAAAGAATGTTGCCGAACCCGACAGGTATCGAACCCGCGACCCCCTGATCATCAATCAGACGCGCACCGCATCACGAAAACACGCCTATATAAATATGATCCCCTTAAACCGCACTATTATATAGTAAAACTGGGTTTACATGGGTATATACAATATTTTTCTTATTTCTGCTCCAAAACATAGATTGTGGGAACTCGTTAGGACCGTCTCGCCGAGGCGGTTCTAACGAGGACCCACCATCTATGTTTTTGAGCAGAAATATGAAAAATATCAGGATTTTTATATGAAAAAAAAAAAAAAATCATTTTTGGTGGTAACATTTTACCAATATATTTGAACAGGCGTGTTTTCGTAATTGAATGAGCATGTTGATGAGTGTGATGCTAAAAAACTGATAATGTGTACTCGTTAAAACCGCTACGATGATGCCGAAATAATGAGAAATAAGTATCTATCAAAAAGGTTGGTCAGAAAGTATTGTTTTTGAGTCAGCGAAGCGCATCATTTATGTCTGCATAGGGTAGTTAGATCTTTCTACGGCAGTAAGAAGGTAACTGGCTCGAGCCTCACCCGAGTAAGTACAAGTTACTGGCAAAACTCTGCCCATTCACCCATCTACCTTCATAAATATTAAAAACAAATACTCTTTGAAATCCCGGTTTCGCTATGTCGGACTTTTCACATGATATGTGTTGGGTCGACTGTTTTATCGTTTAATGGTTATTTATAGAAAATAGCCGCGTATTGTGATCGCTGTGAGGTCAGTGTGTTGCGTTGGATGCAATGGTTATCTAGAGAATTTTTTTGGGGGGGGGGGGGTTTGGGTTTTACGGCCCTTTCAATATTATTTCACTTATATCGAGCCGATCGTTAATCAGAGGTGAGCGAAAACCGGAGTACCCAGAGAAAAACCACCTGACCTTCCGTTGCAGAACTTGGCATCCTTGGCTCGAACCACAGCGGTGAGAGGCCTAATGATTGAGAGTCAGCGCTCTTATCCACTAGGCCTAGAGAATCTGGATTTGGCAAACAGTGTAGAACCAGATCAGACGCCACAGAACGCGGCATCTCATTACGAAAACACGCCTTTAGAAATACATTGTAAAATGTTACCGCCGAAAAAAAAGAAAATTTCAAATGAAAAATTGTGATATTTTTCTTGTTTCTGCTCTAAAATAAAGATTGTGGGTACTCATTAGAACCGCCTCATAGATGCGGTTCTAATGGGTACCCCTCATCGAGGCGGTTCTAATGAGTACCCACAATCTATATTTTAGAGCAGAAATAAGAAAAATAAGGTTTACCCCTGTAAGCCCCAGTTCTACTATGTAAAAGTGGGGTTTCAGGGGGTCAGAATAACATAGGCGTGTTTTCGTGATGTTTTGTTTGTTTGATTTGAGGTTTAACGTCCCCGTCAACACTGTACAGGTCACTTTGGAGACGTTGCTTCCAATTTTGTGGGACTTTTACCCGACATTGAGATGAAATGACATCTCAAGCCCTGTCGCCCAATGAAACCAATAGGGTTTATTAGCATGGACGGTCCGGTCCGCCTCGCACCGCGGTTCCTGGACAGGCTTAGATCCTCTAAGCGGTTTACCAGTACTAGTGTGCGGGCCGGATTCAGCTCTGCGTGGAAGCATCATGCAGCCCATATATTTCTTCAAGTCCCTATGGGTGGGGGTTTGTTTTCGTGATGTGATCCGGGTCTACACTGTTTGCTTAATACTGGAATTTAATGAAACAGTTTAAGGGGAATGGGAACACCTTCAGGGGAGACAACTCCTGCAAAGTCTCACATGTCAATAGGGGTCAACTCTTAAAGGAAAGAATTTGCTCCTGAGGAGCAAATTCTTTCCTTTAAGAGTAGACCCCTTTTTCAGTGGGACAGGACTTACAGAAAAGCATACAGATTATCCTGAAAATTGTCTTCCTTTGAAAAATGGCAGAAAAATCTGCCAGGTGTTCCCATTCCCCTCAAGTCTCAGTTCAGAACTGTTTTCCCAGCATTCACACAGAGACAGTCAACCCACAAGCGCTGTCAGTGCTTTGATTTCCATAGCAAACCTTTACTCGTTAAGCAAAGAAAAGACTCATTAGACCCGGTTTGCTCGCCTAATCATTACGAAAATACTCCTATACAAATGCATTGTTTCGTTTATCGCCGAAAAAAAATGAAAACTTTAAGATGAAAAGGTGTGATATTTTTCTTATTTCTGCTCAAAATATAGATTGTTGGTACTCGTTAGAACCGCCTCATCGGTTCTATTGAGTAGACACGATCTATATTTTAAAGCAGAAATAAGAAAAATAAGGCTTGTCCCTACAAACCCCAGTTTTACTATATAAAAGTGGGGTTCAAGGGGGTCAAAATTATATAGGCGTGTTTTCGTGATGATGGCGATTAAAGAGACCCTGTCTTAGCAACAGTTTTGGTATTTTTTAGCATTTAAAGCATGAGGATAATTTTTTACGGGCTACTGTGGCGAATTCGTTTTGTTTGTTTGTATTGACATTTTACGTCCCTATCAACACTTCAGGTCATTTTAGAGAAGCCCCCGTGGTCGAGTGGTTACGCTACTCGCCTAGTAAACCAGAGGTCGCAGGTTCGGTCCCGGGCTTCTCCAGACTTTCGGATGAGTCTTTTAACCGATGACCCGTCTCCGTATGACCTTAGCTGTTGGTGGGACGTAAAACTGAAACACTCACTCAGGTCATTTTAGAGACGTTGCTTCCGACTTCGAAGGACTTTCACCCGACAATGAGATGAAATAAGATCATAAGCCCTGTCTGATCTGCTCAGAGTACATGAAAGGATCCAAAGCATTACAAAAACTCGCCTATACAAATTTGACCCCCTTGAATATGTTCTATAAAAGGGTTAACCTTTGGAAGCAAGGAATACACCACAGAACTGAAAAATATGGAGTATACATGTTTTCTGGGCCAGACTAGCTAGTTTCGGCCAGTAAGGTCTCATCAGTGACCCTCAGATATTTTCAAAATTCCACAATGGAATCAATGATCCCAAAGGTCAAGAAAATACTTGGGTTTACAGGGGTAAACATTATTTTTCTTATTTCTGCTCTAAAATATAGATTGTGGGTACTCGTTAGAACCGCCTCGATGAGGCGGTTCTAACGAGTACCCAAGATCTATATTTTGAGCAGAAATAAGAAAAATATCACAATATTCGTCTTTAAATTTGCATTCTTTCGGCGGTAAAATACGCTATATTTTTGTATAGGCGTGTTTTCGTGATGTCTGCAATGGAAAGCCTGGAGTTTTTCTCCGGGCACTGTGTTTTCGCCTTCGAATGATTGACGATAGGCTTTAACTTTGATGACATTACGCAAACACGCCTATACAAATACATTGCCAACTTTATCGCCGAAAAAATGAAAATTTTATGATGAAAAATTGTGATATTTTTTCTTATTTCTGCTCCAAATATAGATTGTGGGCACTCGTTAGAACCGCCTCATCGAGGCGGTTCTAACGAGTACCTACAATCTATAGTTTAGGGCAGAAATAAGAACAATAAGATGTACCCCCGGAAACCCCAGTTTATACTATATAAAAGTGGGGTTCAAGGGGGTCAAAATTATATAGGCATGTTTTCGTGATGTAATGCGGAAGTTATTTTTACTTAAGCTGTGAAAATACATCAAGAAATGTTCAATACGGGGGACATTGTTTTTTTTCTGGTGGTGGTGGTATAGGGGGTCGATTGTTTATTCCAAAAATTGATCCCAAAGTTAGTAACTCTAGAAGCTTCCCACCTGCTATTGTCCACGTGCCTATTGCTGACCATGTGCGAAGTCAAGGTAACGGTTATTTATAACAGCGAAGTCTCCTCCCTGTGACGTCAGAACGCTGTGAAAAAGGTAAAACCTGTTCTGGATGTCGCGTTCTCGATCTTTGGCAGACAATGTAAACCCGGAGGCTACACTGTTTGCCTTAAATACTGGAATTTAAGGGGAATGGATCATACCGAACTTTTTCCTTCATAGGCGGAGATCGGAATAAGTCGTGAATTTCCGTTAAAACCTATCTGGGCGAGATATTCGAGTTATCTCCCTGTACACCACTGGGATCAAGGTACAGAATAGCCAATGTTTTTTCTCTAGTCGCTGACCTCAGGGAATCATTAATCATATATCTGCAGATAAGACACTTTGATCTACCTGTAGGTATTCAAAGGAGCGCTTAAGTAGTGCTCAAATTAAGGCTATCTAAATGTGAAAAAGAACTTCTTGAAGTAACAACCATGCCTTTTCATTTCGAGCCATCGAGTATGAACGAACATATTTAACATATTGAAGAGCTACATTATGTAGAATTGCTTAATAATAAAAATAAAAAAAAATAATAATAATAATTATAATTATCAATATTATTATTAGTAGTAGTAGTGTTTTTTTTTATTTATTATTATTTATTTATTTATTTTTGACATGTAGGATATTGAGTCTATATCTCTTCTCAGTCTCTTGTCCGGTGATTTCAAATAAAGATTAAGGTCAAATATGATACGTGAAATCTCTTGACTCCGATCTTTTTATGCATTTATTTTATCTACATGTATTTATTTAAATGAATAACGCCATGATAAATATTGTTAGCCAATCACGAACACACGCCTATAAGACTCGATCAAGATTAACTCAGATTTGTTTTGTTTGTTTGATTTGAGGTTAAACGTCCCCTTCAACATGGTAATGTCATTTTGGAGACGTTGCTTACAATTGTTTGAGACTTTTACCCGACATTGAGATGAAATGACATCTCAAGCCCTGTCGCCAAATGAAACCAATAGGGTTTATTAGCATCAGCCTCGCAACGCGGTTCCAGGACATGCAGGCTTAGATCCTGTAAGCGGTATACCGGATTCAGCTCTGCGTGGAAGCATCATGCAGCCCATATATTTCTTCAAGCCCCTATGGGCGGGAGCCGAGATGAACTCAGATGAGAAAGTTCTTACATTAAAACCAATTTTGTTCCATGACGAAAACACGCCTATACATATACATTGTAAATTTTACCACCAAAAAATGAAAATTTTCAGATGAAAAAATAAATGATATTTTTCTTATTTCTGCTCAAGACATAGATTGTGGATACTCGTTAGAACCGCCTCGGCGAGGCGGTTCTAACGAGTACCCACAATCTATGTTTTTAAGAAGAAATATGAAAAATAATGTATACCCCTGCAAACCCAAGTTTTACTATATGAAAGTGGGGTTATAGGGGGTCAAATTTTCGTGATGGTCTGCCGCAGTCATAATTGACACCTTAAGAGTTAACATTACACCGATATACAGTATATTGTATAAGATATTTCCTGAATAATTAAAAGGACGCCATAAAAAGTAACTTATAGGTAAACACATTTTGAAAAATGCTGTCTTCCCAAGTCATGATTGACACCTTAAGAGTTAACACTACACCGATATACAGTATATTGTATAAGATATTCCCTGAATAATTGAAAGGACGCCATAAAAGTTACATAATGTGTAAACACAGATAAGCCTATTTATGAATCGGCTGTAATGTTTGTCCTAATTAATTTTAACACAATTTCGAAAAATGTTTTTTGTCGAGCTATGGTTGACACTTTAAAAATTCAAGAAAGATATAAAAAGTGCCTTAAAAGTCGGTCACAGAAGGTGATTACAGATACGGCATATTTATTTATTTATTTATTTAATAAAATGAGACACAATTTATATGTGAATGGGCTGCAATAGTTTTATGATCACAAAACACCCCATAGTACCCACTTTTATGTAGTAAAATATGGATCATTATTTTTCTTATTTCTGCTAAAACATGTATTGTTGTTTGTCGTAAGAACCGCCTCGCTGAGGTGAATCTAACGATTCCATCAATTTATGTTTCGAGAAGAAATACGAAAAGTAGCAATTGTTTTTTTTTTTTATCTGAATACTTTCATTTTTTGGTGGTAAAATTTTCAATATTTTTTTAATGGACGTGTTTTCGAAATTAATCAACTCAAAACCTGGAAAATGTCATCTGCACTAGTTATGATTTACACTTTAAAAGTTAATAAAACTGTACATAAATCAAGACACCACAAAATTTGTCTATCAAATCAATCACAAAAAGTGAACAATGATTGGACTTGTTACTTTATTTATTTATTTATTTATTTATTTATTTATTTATTTATTTTAATTAATCAAATTGTTTTTTTCAGTATTATGATTGGCACTTTAAGGGTTACACATGATTGACACTTGAAAGATTAACACATAGTGGGGGACGACTGGCACGCGCCAACTCATTGTTAAATTAAAGCACGTTTGTTAACTTCGTCATCACGATAACACACCTATATAATTCTGACCCACGTGTACCCCACTTTTATATGGTACAACTGGGGTTTATAGGGGTTTACATTATTTATTTGACTGTTACTCTAAAACCTCAAATCAGCTGCAGTGAAGATAAATAAGTTTTATACAGTAAAACTGGGGTTTACAGTAGTATACATTATTTTTTTTTCTTATTTTTGATCAAAACAAAGATTGTGGATACTCGTTAGAACTGCCTCACCGAGGCGGCTCTGACGAGTTCCTATAATCTATTTTTGGAACGGAAGTATGAAAAATAGCAGAATTTTATATCTAAACATTTTCATTTTTTTGTGGTAAAATTTGTCAGTATAGGCGTGATTTCGTAATGTGAATTTAGACAATTCCATTTTTATTGACGGTGGTTTAGTCAAAGTCATCAACAGAATGGCAAACAGTGTAGATCTGGAGAAAAGACGGCTCATTCTGAGCAGTCGCACCATGTTCTACACTATTTGCAAAGTAACTGTGCGGACAGGCAGAGTTGAAACTCATTAACAGAAATTAACAGAATAGCAAACAGTGTTTTGTTCTGCACAAAACATAGATTGTTGGTGCTCGTTTGAACCGTCTCGATGAGGCGAATGTGCACTGTACTGGTTAACCGCTTACGGATAAGCTTGCTCAGGAAAAGTGTGGACAGGTAAACTGACCGGCTCAAAACTGACCTAAATAGTGTTGACTGGGCCGTTAAACTCCAATAGGAGGTTTTAGGAATTCCGTTTATGACGTCATTCTTGCGCATGCGCAAAGCACTGGCCGTCAATTGAAACGGCCATCGCTATTCAAATGTATTGGCGGAACTTAAAATGCAAACAATATTCAGACATTCTGAGAGGAAATATACCCGTTTACATTGAAATAATTCCTCGAGAAGGAAAGAATGATATTTTGCTTTTATTACTGAAATTCATTCATCTTGGATCCGTTTTTAATTGTAGAAAATCTCTTGTCAATGGCTTGAGATACTCTTACTTACAAAATAAGTTTTTACGTAACTTTTCGTTTTATTCGCTACATGTATCCAAGTAAAGCTATCACATACGGACAGAACTTTGATCTCTCTTTCTCTCTTTCTCTCTCTCTCTCTCTCTCTCTCTCTCTCTCTCTCTAAAACAGTTCAACGATTCGTCTAGAAGTGCAGTTAAAAAATGTCCAGCGATCTGTCAACATGTATATGTGCAATTTTGATAAAAAATGAAGATTCTAGGGTTTTTTCTTCAAAAATTATTCCGAAAATGGCTAAACTTTTTGCAAATAGTGTAGGCCCTGATCAGACGCCGCATTCTGCTGCGTCTGATCTGGGCCTGCACTGTTTGTCATTTACCCCTTTTAGGGTTTCCGGTACCAAGTGGGTTAATGTAAGGGCTGGGAACGTGGAAGGTTGTACAAATCTATTAGATTTTACTGTAAAATCTTGCACTTGCGAATGAGTGTTTCATTCTCATGCACTGATAGGGTGTTCTATGTTTGTTTTGAATTTAATGTTCCAATCCCACTGAGTCTTGATGGGTCCGAGCACTGGGCAGATGACATTTTATTAAGCGCCGTATTATCGTTAACGCAACGTTCTGACGTTTCATCGACGTTGCAAAGTCAAATTCAGTGCATCGCTTTGATGTTGGTTTGATGTAGACACGACGTTGTTGACACGTTACATGTCAGACATGGAGTAATTTACATTTACCTACGCTCGCTAACTTGAATTGCTGGTACGCTGAGAGAGAGAGAGAGAAAGAAAGAAAGAGAGAGAGAGTGAGAGAGAGAGAGAGAGAGAGAGAGAGAGAGAGAGAGAGAGAGAGAGAGAGAGAGAGATAACATGTAGGTCATGAGAGAGAGAGAGAGAGAGAGAGAGAGAGAGAGAGAGAGAGTAACATGTAGGTCATGAGAGAGAGAGAGAGAGAGAGAGAGAGAGAGAGAGAGAGAGAGAGAGAGAGAGAGAGAGAGAGAGAGAGAGCACCCTGTTGGGTCGTATCTTTAAGAGCAGATAACTAAGATTATAACAGTTGGGATTTGCAATCATGAAAACACGCCTATGCGAATTTGACCCTCTAAAACCCCACTTGTATGTAGTAAAACTGGGGTTTACAGGGGTAAACATTTTTATTTTTTATTTCTGCCCAAAAAGGTAAATTGTGGCTACTCGATAGAACCGCCTCGTCGAGGCGGTTCTATCGAGACCCCGCAATCTATGTTTTGAGCAAAAATAAGAAAGTTATCACAATTTTTAATCTTAAAATTTCCATTTTTAGCCGAAAAATTGATAATGTATTTGTATAGGCATGTTTTCGTAATGCGAAATTTTACACCAGGCAGCATATTAGTTTCTCCCATTATCTTACATTAGTATTCGTCAAAAGTTTGAAATAATTCCGCTGTTTAACGCTGTAATTAACATTTTATCTGTCACACTGCCTTGAAGCAATACGACAGTTGACGGCCAGGGCTTTTCCCGTTCTATTTTAGAACCGGAAGTACGTCACAAAAAAAGCTCCTATACAAACAAACAAAATCAATCAATGCCTTCAGACTGCCAATTAACTTTTCAAGGTGGTTCTAATCGCAATTTAATCGCCATTTCACAGTTAATGATTTCGACAATTTTTGTCCTTTTGACATATTTGCCGCCCATTCATAATGAATGAAAACATAAATGTAACAAAACTGAGACAAAATAAAATAAAGAAATCCGAGAAATATATCCACTGTATCAAGTATATTATCCGCATGTTGTTTATTACTAGTAATTACAAAATTAATACAAAAAAAAAGCTTTACAGGTTTGATACGATTTCTGGTACATATAATGTGGACTTAGCGATTTTCGCATCATGAACTGCAGTACTGAAAAAACAGCTTTTAAACGATTTTTAAGCTCTCGGGGAAGCAATTTATCATTTTTCAGTAGAAATAAACTTTATATCATCGTAAACTTTGAACAACAGTCTAACAGTATATAACAGTGACTTAATTCCAAACAAATCATTTCTATTTAATATTGGCAACCAAAAATAGAAATCTGAACGTTTTTTTTTAAAAAATACATTGCCGTCTATGGAGCATATAGGCATGACATTAAATTGCAGATGGAAGCAATACGAATTAATTATTCATCACTTTGAAATGCACCAAATAAAAACTGAATAATTTTCTTACATGAGGATAACAGTGACTTTTTTCTAGTGTTAAGGATAAATAAGATACGAGGAGTTAAGATTTTTTTCCTTCATAATTTTAATATAAAAACCTTCAAAATATACAGGTAACTTTAACTGCCGATTTCCTACGGAAATCGATATTCATCTCGGTAATTTCCAGCGAATGAAGGAAAAAGTTCAACATGACACCGTCAGGAGAGGCAACTCCTGCAAATGTATTTTTGTTTCCCTTTAAGAGTAGACCTTTAAGGTCTAACTTAAAGAAAATTCTTTCCTTTAAGAGTAGACCCATTTTTCAGTGGGATAGGACTTATAGTTAAGCAATCAGGAAGTCCCAAAAGTAGTCTCCCTTTGAAAAATGGCGGGAAAATCTGTGTACCCATTCCCCTCAAGGGTTGAACGAAACATTTCAAGTCTCCGTTCAGGACTAGTTTCCCAGCCTGCTCTCAGAGACAATCAACCCATCAGTGCTCTTGGTGCTTTGATTTAGTTTGAATAATATAGAACCTATAGTAAATCAGAGGTGATCGACGGAGTAACCCCCACAAACCCCACCAACCCCACCGCCACCACCAACACACACACACACACGCACGCACGCACGCACGCACGCACACACACACACACACACTGTTCAAAAGGTTTACTTGTGCTTGAAACAAATCAGCGCAAATTCATCCGAAACTCATCCCAAGTGCGATAAAAACAGATGTTGGTATTTGGTAATAATATAGGAAACAACAATGTTTTTTCATGCATTTATATTTGCTAGGACCCGAAGAAGCTGTTCGAAATCATACGAATAAAAGAGAATATTAGCTCAGCTATATATAATTGACCAATGTACTGATTTGCCGTGCACTGGCTGTGATAAAATCAGGATTTTTACTCGACAACCTTCATCAGTCACTGGGAATCATCAAATCACAACATAATACATTAAAATGAAGGTCTCCCCGTTTCCCGTACTCTTAATCCTTGAGTTCTCTCTTTGAAAAACAACTAATATAATGCATCCAGATGAACAGGATCACGTATAACGAAAGTTGTAATAGAGTTCCCCAGTACTTTGCAATTTAATACGAGGAAGCTTGGGTTCAGGTGTTCGGAGGGCTTACGAAACTTCAAGTCCCCAGGCGGTACAAACTTGGCTATCCTTATATTCTTGGCCGGTCACATTGAAACTAACCCCGGCCCATGGTGTCGCTGCAGACTCTGGAAAAGATATTGCAAAGGTTCCGAGAAATTAACATATTGTGAGGACTGTAACAAACGTTTTCACTCCTCATGTTCTGAATTGGATAACAGTCAATTGTTTTTCGGATGAGTCTTTAAACCGAGGCCCCGTCTCCGTATGACCTTCGCTGTTGGTGGGACGTAAAACTCAAACACTCACTCACTCACAGTCAATTGTTGGAGACTGAATCTGCAGCTGGAACTTGGTATTGCAAAAAATGTAAAATATAAGTGAAGGCAATGATCAGGAATCAATACAATTAACACACAGCTCCCATCAGAGAAGCCAAAGGGAAAGATACACAAGCATGAAATAACTAGACCCTAATGTAAACACCAATAGCGGAAAGCCAAAAGGACGGTTATTTTCCAACAAAATGGCCAATTGGCTATCCAAAAACAACAACAAAAAAAATATAAGCGATACCCACACTCAAAGACAAACCATCACAAAAATAAAGCGCGACAGAAGAACCGCATTGGAACGGTTAGTGAAACGAATTCCACTGGGGGTTGGGGGGAGGCTTAAATCGATTTTACGCGGCCGTCGCGTACTCCCTTACTCCCGACGCGATTTAGACAAATCGTACAGTCTGCACGAAAGCCTCCTAACTCATCAGTTACAACGGTAAGAAACCACTGAAACGCTGGAGGAAACGAAAACCAACAGTTAGACTCCGATGGACCCGACCAGAGACATAACCAGATAAACCTCACTTCTGTAATGAAAACGTAGGTATTTCCTTGTCGCCTAACACCCTGTCTCATCTTTCACTTAACCTTAATGAAATGCTGGAGCAAAAGAAAACCAACAGTTAGACTCCGATAGCTGACTGTGGACTTTGCAATGGTGCTGTCCTTCACGGCCACAAGGCAATTCAATGCGATCAGTGTGAAATGCGGATACACACTGAATGTTCTTTCATTTCAGATGCTGAGTTTGGCACTGATAAACTCAAACTACCGTTGTTCCAAAATGTGAGGTGTGTATTTTTTCACACTCCTTCTTCAGCGAATATATAGAACTGAGAAGCCAAATAAATTAATGATAAGGGAGATAAATCTTCGACTACTGACAGAAGTAAGCCGAATTTTGTAAAAGCAGTGTAAACATCAATGGAATAAGAGTAAAATTCTTCAAGGTTTAAAAATCCTTGAAAAGCATCAACTACATACTGTGGCTATTCAGGAAACAAAGATTGACAGTTCAAGTACTACATCTGAGCTTTTCCCTGCAACTTGTCAGTACAGTATTAATAGAAAAGATAGGAACCCTGATGGCGGTGGGGTGATGTTTCTCATTCACAGAGACATCCCTCACATGCCCTTTCATGGAAATGAAAAACGACAGCGAATCGATCTGGGTTAAGGGTTTTGCAAATAAAACTTCTCACTTCGTAGCAAGCTGGTATCGACCACCAAATGGTACGGTCGAAAACTCCCAGTTGATTCAAGATCAGCTTCATTGTATTAAGGCTCAGCATAAGAGTAAAAAACTTATGGCTGTACATGTTCTAGGTTACCTCAACATCAGAGACATTTCGGCCCGACAGGCTTAGCAACGAAGGCACAATGTTGATTAAGTCCGAAGGACAAATATTAATTGACACTAAGAACGATCATGGCTTAGACCAAAATGTTAATGTTCTCACTCGTGATAAGACCACAATATTACAGAGGGCATTTTGAAGGTATTCAGTCTGCAGACAAACTAAGTGATCAGGATATAGATTCCGGATAATTAAAAATCTGCATTCCACCAATAAAGAAACCTCGTAGGAAGGTGAACTCATATCAAAAAGGTGACTATGAAATTAAGAGGAAGGATGTGCTCAGATTTGCAAAGGAGAAATACTTTAATGGTCATTCAGATGCTTGGTCTGTCCAGGAGAACTTTGACCTTCCAAGGCGGTTCTTCTGTGGCGGTTTATTTATGTTGTTGTTTGTTACTTACTGTGTGTATCACTTTTGTCTTTTTGGCCATTTTGTGGGAAAATAACTGTCCTTATGGCCTTCCTTTGTTTAGGTTTCCATTATGGTCTGGTCGCTTCATGTTTGTGTTTCTTTCCCTTTGGTGGCTTTGATGGATGGAGTAAGTTAATTGTATCGATTCCTGATCTTTGTTTTGCTTCTAATTTGATTTGATAACTTCTTTCATCCAAACTTTGGCCGAAAATTATATCCCCTCAAAAGCTAGTAAGACTCTATTTTCGATTCCCTGGATCAGAGATAAGAAGAAATATTCGCAGATGGAATAAGATTCATGCAAAGGCATGCTTTGTATGCGAATAACTTGGTAGACGACTTTAAGGCAAATTCCAAAGCCGTCCACAGATATATCAATAGCCAGAAGAAATGCAGACAAAGTATCGCGAGCCTAAATAGAAGAGGAGGGAATTGGGGTTGCTGAATCCGACTCTGAAAGGGCAGAGGAACTAGTTGGTCAATCCAATGATGCGTTAAATAAAACACGGATGTTCCATTGACTGGAAGACCGGCCCCTTTCATGGGTGATATTGTTGTGTCATCGGCAGGAGTGATAAAGTTACTTAATGGCTTAAACCCAGCAAATGCTTTAGGACCTGGTAGGCTTCATCCTAGAGTCCTGAAGAAACTAGCTAATGAATTAGGTCCAGTTTTTGCACATCTGTCCAAACATTCTCTTGATATGGGTGAAATCCCCGAAGAATGTCTCCTAGCGAACATTTGCCCACAAAATGGCCAACGGGCTAATCAAAAGAAAATAATATAAGCGGTATAAACACTCAAAGAAAAAACCATAACAAAAACAAACCGCGACAGAAGAACCGCCTTGGAACGGTCAGTGAAACGAATTCCACTGAGGATCTTAAATCGATTTTACTTGGCCACAATCCTCGCCCTTACTTCCGTCGCGATTTAGACAAATAATTTTATCAGTCTGCATGAAGGCCTCCTAACTCATCAGTGCAACATTCGCGTGAACAAAAAAATCAAACAACCACAGAGATGAAACAACGGTTAGGACTCGACAGCAAGAAACCACTGAAATGCTGAAGCAAAAGAAAACCCAATAGTTAGACACAGATGGGCCCGACCAGAGACAGAGCATCAGGCATCAGCCAACATTACATAGAATTAGATTCTCTCTAATTCTCAGCAAGCCTTTACGCTTGAACCGTCATAGAATCTGAGGCCTGACCCAGCAGCATGCAATTAAAGAGGGAAGCAACGTTGTCAACCGTGACTTGGTTAACTACCATGCATGCAGTCTGTCGTATAACATTTATGTTGTACCCAATCTTTTTATATCGAAGAATGATTTTACGATATTGGGTGCCGATGTCATCGCGGTTACACACTCCTCTGAATCCACACACCAGGTCACCACAAAATTCAGGTTCCGATAGACCTTGTTGCCTTAAGCATGGTTTTTAATGGTTTGTAATAGGCAACAATCTTGGACAAAGTGCGGCAGGTGGACACATTTATTTTGAATTTCGAGAAGGCTTTCGACACCCCACCACATGGACTACTTCAATCTAAGTTATGTGGTTATTGAATCCCATATGGATAGATCCATTTCTTTGCTTTTTTGGGTAAGAACACCAGGGTAAGAACAGAATTTCCATCCCATGCTAAAACTATGGATTTCCTTATCCGGTGTGCAAGAAAAGTATAATCAGTTTCTCTTATATTGTTGAACTGAGAATACAATCTGGTGATTGCCCCCGCCCTTCGGGGCTTGGAGAAATACATTGGGCTTCATGATGCTTCCTCTAAGCAGAGCTGAAACCGACCGCACACGAGTACTGGTAAACCGCTTAGAAGGTCTAAGCCTTCCCAGACAAAGTAGTGCGAGTCGGCCCGTCCATGCATATAAACCCTATTGATTTCATTGGGAGGGATTGAGACGTTAAACCTCAAATCAAACAAAATACAATCTGGTGATCAGCTGCTGTTACAGTGAATTAAAATCGATATATATTAATTGTCGTTTTTCTTTTAAGTAAACGTGTTTCTTAAGAAATACTTTCACTCTTTTATTTCAATGTAACAGCTTTGTACGAATTAAGAAAACATTTTATAGCTAAATAAAAATGTTGACATACATTTATTTGACATCTACTTCCAAAAATATATTTTGACATGACAATATATTTCTCAAGATCTTTTGGAATTTATCTTATGTTATCTTTATATAAGCGGCCATTTTAAAATAAAATATTCGTTGTCCTGAAACTTTAAATGGATTTCAGGCGTCAGTGGGCGATGTGCAAGAGACAAGAACCAAAAATTGGCTTAACTACTTTCTGAATTATGGCCCTTTGAACAATAAAGACGATGGTTTTAAGTTATTCCATTATGTTTCAGTTAGCTTAATTATTTGCAGAAATGCTAAGCATAATTAAGCAATACGAAGAAGACAAGAGCTATAACTCTGGCTTAACTTCTTTTGTCGTGAAGGCCCTTTCGAAAATGAAAACAGTGGTTTTCGTTATTCTCTGTGTCTGTCATGTAACTTTAAAATTGTTTGATATATTTTTATCAAACTTTACAGAACTGAACGTCATCGCAGGACAAAGTAGATGTGCAGAAGAAAAGTACACTCTGACTTAAATACTTATTGGAATTATTCCCCATTTAACATCGAAAGTAGTGATTTTGTTTATTACTTATGCGTCATATGTAATTTGAAAATATTTTTGGGATATTTTATGACCCTTACAGAAATCAAAGCGCCATAAGATGAGATGCATAGTAATAATAATAATAAAAAAACATAATTAATTTTTCCTCATTTCGTGAGTTATGGTCCTTTGAGCTCATTTAAATGTTTACCTTTGTCATTTCCCAATGTTGTTCTGTAATTTTAGACTTTCATTTCAAAAGTGGTAAAAGTCAGCCGCGATAGCGCAGTGGTTAACGCGTTCGTCTCATGATCGAGAGGTTGTGCGTTCGAATCCGGCACCCGGTATCGAGGTGTGTCTGGGCAAGACACGTAATGATACTGCCTAACTCCACCCAGGTGTAAATGGGTAGCAGTGGTGTGATAGTCACTGCCTCTCTCTCGCGCGCGCGTGAAAACATCCGAAATGAGTGTTCGAGAGCGATTAAATAAGCTTGAAGCTTCCATCGCAATCAAACTAAAATAAATTAGTATAAAGTAAAGTGGCAAAATGAAAGTAATGGTTCTTGTTTTCTGAACATCGTTTCATGAGGCTTTACATTTCGGCAAAGTTTCATGAAAACATCTCAACTCGATTTCAAGTACAAGTAAATGAAAAAAAAAAACAAAAAAAAAAAAAAAAAAAAACCAAAAAAAAAAAAAAAAAAAAAAGACTGTATCCAATATTCAGAAGGTCATGACCAAAAAACCAAGCAACCTGGTTCTTGTCTTCCACATGGAATTATATAGTGTTTTTCAGTTTTGTAAAGTTTCATAAAAATGCATGAGACAGTTATAAAGGAACCCAAGGAAAAACTAAAACCACTGTTTTCGTTTTTCAAAGGGTCATATTTTCAAAAGTAGTTATGAGCCGGAGTTATGGCCCTTGTTTTTTCACATCTTTTTGCATTTCTGTTAATACCACTGTTTTCATTGAACAAAGGGCCATTATGCCAAAAGCAGTTATGAACCGGAGTTATGGTCCTTCTTTTGTGCACATCTTTTTGCATTTCTGTTAAAACCACTGTTTTCATTGTTCAAAGGGCCATTATTCCGAAAGTAGAAAAGTAATAGTTATGGTTCTTGTCTTCAGTACATTGCCTGATTGTGCTTTGCTTTTAATTTCAGTTCCAGGATAATAGATTATTATTTCTAAAATGACCACATATAAATAAGAAACATAAGATTAATTTTCATAAGATCTTCAGAAACATAATGTCAGGTCAAAATACATATTTTGGATAGGATGACATATAAGTATATCTCAACATGTTTTATTTAGCTATATCTTTGTTATCAGTAAAACGTGAATTACGTAAGTGAGCTTGCTGTAATGTCTCTAAAGATCCGCCGATTATAGCTAGAATGCCATATTCATCACCCAAAGAGAAAAAGCAAAAACGGAGAAAGAGAAAAAAGAGCAAAACATCACAGTTAACAGATAAAACAGAATCTAAAAATGTAAAACAGGCAACAGAAGAAGCGTCCGTTGATTCTGAATCTGATAATTTCTTCGAGGCGGAAGATAATTTTCCAGACACTTCTAACCCGAGCAATAAGCACGTTAGTGTGGACGAGGACGCGATTTATCTAACACAGCCACCCATAGATTCTGATCAATCAGAAACGGAAGCTGATACGTCCTGTGGAACTGTCCGCTTTCACACAGAAGAACATATAATGGAACAATCGATGAATGGTTCTATGTCTTTGTTAGGCAATGAGGGGTCCGGGATGGTCGATTCTGGTCCAATACTGCAACTTAGTGAGTCTCAGATACCACCCATAGCACATCTGATGCCACCCATGGTGCAACCCGGTACTCCTGTGCAATTCCAGTCAGGATTCACAGTCCCCATGTATCAACCTGTGCCTACCCTTCATACTTCTGTATCAGACAGTGACATTATGCGAATATTATCATGATTTTTTAATTGTGACAATTAATAAAATTGTCATAAATCAAGTAATTTCGCATTGATCCAGTTACAGGTCCTCGGTCAGCTGCATTAGCCCTCGGTCTTCGGCCTCGGGCCAATGCAGCAGACCTCGGACCTGTACCTGGGCCAATACGAAATTACTTGATTAATAACATTATAATATTTCTCTTCACTTCTGACAAATAAATTTTTATCTCAATATTAAATTTTCTGGGGTGATGACATTTATGTCGTGATCTAATGAGACGTATACCCGTACGCTTCCGTAGCTTTGAAAGGTTAAGTTATCTTAAAAACCATCTCCATAAATGCGAACATTTACAAAGCACACATTTATCTACTCGAAAAATGATAAGCGACAGATAAAATGTGGACACCAACCAAACGATACTACCCAAAACCCGCCAAGGATGGCAGCGCATGCAGGTTGGGAAATCGTCCTGAACTAAGACTTAAATTGTTCGTTTAACCCTTAAATTCCAGCATTTTAAGCAAGCAGTGTAGACATGATCAGGCGTCGGATTAGGTATTCAGTTTTTGCCAATATCCGGGTCGCATGTGAGACGCAAAATTTTGCAACGGAAAATCAGGTTAGTTAGCTCTAGATAATCCGGTTTTCCTACACCTCTGATGAACGATCGGTTCGAAAAAAGTGAAATTATCTTGAAAGGGCCATAAAAAAAATAAATAAAAAGCAAAACAAAAAAAAAAAAAAAAAAAAAGAAAAAAAAGAAAGAGTCGAACTAACAATTGCAACAGGTCTGGAAGCATAAAAGGGATATCATTTTAATTTGCTTCAGAAGAAATGTATGAATCGCCAAAATTTTTAAACGAAAACAAGATATTTCTACCTTAATAACCCTAAATATAATATGAAATAAAGGCACTGCCTTTTGAGCAAACTCATTTACACCCCATATGTAGTTTACCCATTTTGCATCAGAAGCCCCAAAACGGGTACTTGGCAAACAGTGCAGGCACAGATCAGACGCCGCACAACGCGGCGTCTGATCAGGGTCTACAATGTTTGCTAAAAGTTCAGCCATTTTCCTAATGGATTTTGAAGAAAACACAATCTGACACCCCTAAATTTTGAAATGGACTCCTGCTATATATAAGAAGGAAGATTCCATTTGCTATCATCACGCAAACAAGTACATAGGGAACAATCCTCGTAGTTTCACAAAAATATCCGATATCGATTTGCGACAGTCGCCGCAGACTTACCTGTAAACATCACCACTAAAATTATATAGAAATTAATAGGAAAGCCGTATTAAATTGATTAAATTACAATTTTAGAAGAATGCGACAAAAAATTATAAGTTATTTTCAAAAAGTTCTGTTATTAATGAGGAATAAGATATAAAATTTGTAAAAATAAATTAACGACTTAGTTCTTCCATTTTACTTTGAAGAGTGGAAGTCGTATTCCTATTCATCTTATATATCTTTTGGCAAAATGCTCCTGAACCTACATTCCAATGCTAATTTAAAACTTATTACTTTCTCAATGATTTTTTTATAAGTCATGACTAGGAAGAAAATTTCTCAAAGTTTGCAATTATATATACAATTTTATACTCTATTAAAAACATAGTTCTTCCATTTTGATTTGAAAATAAGGAAGTCAGCTTTTCGGCACCTGCATTTTCTCTCGTGAAAATGGCTAAGTCCACGAGCGCCAGCAGGACAAGCTAGTCATGGGTAGAAATTTACTTTAGCACAGTCTCATAATGTTTATTTATTTATTTATTTATTTGAAGATTTATCAATTAATTAATTAATTTATTCCATCTGTAGAAAGAACTCGGGATCTGCATGATAATATGTGACGAAAAGCTGTAAAACTTAGGAAAGAAAGAAATGAATGAATGAATACGTGATTTTCCTTAATTCTTGGTAATGCATGGTATCATCTCTTTAATATAAAATAAGATCGAATGACTGACTTTGAGACAGACAGGCGCACAGACGAACGGAAAGAAAAAAGGACGGATGAAAGAAGACTCTAAGTTATATATAAAGGCTGAATATAATACGTAGAAAAACTACAATTGGCTACCATTATGTAGAAATTAAATTAAAAGGCATTGAGAAAAAGTTATAATTAGATGTTTGGCATGATAATTAGGAGCGTGATAGCTCAGTGGTTAGTACTCTTGCCTCTGATGCTAGAGGCCCCCGGTTCGATCTCCGGAAGCGTGGGTTATTTCGGTGTCCGAACACGCTCCATTTGCATCATTTTTTCAACTGTTCTGATAAAAGATTGATATTTTTCACACATCTACATGTGCTTAAAACATACATGTAGATAGTGGGAACTCGTTAGAACTGCTTCATTGAGGCAGTTCCAATGAGTACTATACCCGTAATCTTTGTGTGTGTGTGTGTGTGTGTGTTTGTGTGTGGCGGGGGTGGGGGTGCGCAGAATAAGAAAAATAATGTATACGTTGTAAACCCAAGTTTTACTATCAAAAAGTGGGGTTTATTGGGGTCAAAATTACAAAGGGGTGTTTTCGTCAGTAATGCTAAATACTGTTGAAATGTTGAAATTGTTGATAACTTAACATTTAGTAGCGGGATAAATTACATGCCCAGTTGAGTAATGCAAAAGTATGTTTCAATATCACGACCCACGATTTGACTAAATGCATGTATTTTGCGCCCTGATATGAATTTTGTCACTAAATTAAACCGAAGGCAAGGCACCCCTGAACATTAACGAACAGATAATCAGTTGGTGATTATAGGATTATATCCTACGCTGGACAGGTAGGAGATAGAGAGAATCCGATAAGAGATAGAGAGAATCCGATAACTGCGAAAGTGACTCTAAGGGAAATAACTTCATTTTTTTGCCAGTGGCTTATTGCGGCTTAATGCATATTTGTCTCCCATACTTATCTGACGAAGATTGTTCCAGATGCTTGGTAAACCGCAGTTGGTATTTATCGGGGGTGCATTTCTTTTTTGGTGCGATTGCACCAGAGGGAACACTTAAGCTGAAATCTGATCGCTAATGCAAACGGCCGAAGAACCACCAAAAATCTCCGTGAAAAAATATTGTTCCATATTCAAAACTGATTGAAACGCTTCACAATAGGCTTTCATTTAAACTTACTATTATAATTTGTATGTTCTATTAATCAGCATCATGAACGAACATACACGTATCCTACTGTTTATTTTTTAATAATTGATTCATTTTTTTTTTTCAAAAGAATTCTTATCGATGAAAAGCATTGATGACGTATCCGCGGAAGAATAAAAGGCACGCCAATGGTAAAACCTGTGACAACCGCGGTAACGAGACGTTTCGCGACATAGACGTTTCGCCCCAAACCGGTCTCAAAACGGGAACGGAAGCTGATTACCCGATCCGGAAAATCGCTTCCATCAACAAAGAATCTTTTTGGTTAAAACATATTTTATTTAATAAGAATCCTTCAAAAATCCGTACAATTAAACCAATGGTATGCTGCCTCAGTACAAATAACCCATTTTGTACAAGAAATTCAAAAACTGGTAACTGGCAAGCAGTGCATACCAAGATCAGATACCACAGAACGCAGCGTCTTATCAGGGCCTGCACTGCATGCTTACGAAATGTTCAGCAGTTTTCCAGATAAATTTTGAAAAGCCACAACCTGAAACGCCTAAGTTTTGAAATGGACTTGTGCTATACTGATATAAGGTTGATGATTCTATTCAGTATAAAATGGGTTAAAAGTACGCGGTGTAGGTCGATTATAGGTGAGAGAGTGTTTGAGTTTTACGTCCCACCAATAGCTAAGGTCATACGGAGACGGGACCTTGGTTTAAAGACTCATCGGAAAGTCTGGAGAAGCCCGGGATCGATCCTGCGATCCCTGGTTTACAAGATGAGTAGCGTAACAACTACACCACGGAGGCTTCTACTAGTAGGTCGATTATGTAATTCTACCCATCATTTAACGGAATCTCCAAGCTTATCCGTTTGGAGTGGCCAATGTCGAATAATAGGGGAGTCAGGTTTGTATAGTTAGCAGTAATGTACTTTCAACAAACAGTTTAGACCCAGATAAGACACCGCTCGTTGTGGCGTCTGATCTGGGTCTGCAATATTTGAAAAATGCCCCAAAAAGACACTAGGCATATATTTGTTAATGGGGTGTGTATGTCAATAACAAGGAATAATGTTATTTTGGTTTTCAGAGACCCATCACGGAAACACACCTTTATCATTCTGACCCCCTTAAACCCCACTTTTATAAAGTAAAACTGGGGTTTAAAGGGTATACATTATTTTTCATTTTGCTCAAAAACATAGATTGTGGGTACTCGTTTGAACCGCTTCGCCGAGGCGATTCTTACGTGTACCCACAATCTATATTTTGAGCAGAAATAAGGTTCCAAAAGAAAATTTTCAGTTTTGGTTGTAAAATTCTCAATATATTTAGATAGGCATGTTTTCGTAATGTAACGATTAAGAGTCTGCACCTTACACTAGGCCACGGAGGCTATGTGAACATAAAGATATCATAACCATACAGGCGGCCTCGGTAGCGGAGTCGGATGAGCGTCTGACTAATGATCGGTAGGACGCGGGTTCGACCCTGCCGGGTTCGGCAACATTCTTTCGTTGGGTGGTTCTAACGGGTACCCACAACTCCAGATCACCTGTTCAGATGCGACCGTAGAAGCCTCCGTGGTGTAGTGGTTACGCTACTCGCCTTGTAAATCAGGGGTCGCTGGAACGATCCCGGGCTTCTCCAGACTTTCGGATGAGTCTTTAAACCGAGGTTCCGTCTCCGTATGACCTTAGCTGTTGGTGGGACGTAAAACTCAAACATTCACTCACTCAGATGCGACCGTAAAACTAACATGGCATGGTGGCTATATGATAGCGTCTGTTCCGCAATGACGTCAACATAAAACATAAAAATGATACGTTCATGGCGACGACGTTACATCGCTCCAACATAACGTAAACAAAGCAAAGCCCGACATTTTTTTAATATCCAACGTTCAAAACTCATATTCAGGCAGCACGTTAATTTTATATTTTCAACATGAATACGCCTTCTGGCCCAGAATAGCTTCAAACAGCTATGCTCATAGGAGTTTATGCAAGAGTATATTCTTCATAAGTCTGATTTAAACTACCGACCAGACGCAAAATCCGAAGATCACAGACAATCGCACTATCAGCACTCTGAGTGCTTTGATTTATATCTCATTACGCAAACATGCCTATACAAATACATTGCCACCTTTATCGCTGAAAAAATGAAAATTTTATGATAAAACATTGTGCTATATTTCTGCTCAAACTATAGCTTGTGGGCACTCGTTAGAACCGCCTCATCGAGGCGTTTCTAACGAGTACCCACAATC
Organism: Lucinisca nassula; assembly: GCA_963580285.1. Taxonomy (NCBI): domain Eukaryota; kingdom Metazoa; phylum Mollusca; class Bivalvia; order Lucinida; family Lucinidae; genus Lucinisca; species Lucinisca nassula. Next base: position 183,122,162 of record OY757010.1, read on the forward strand.
TATATTTTAGAGCAGAAATAAGAAAAATAAGGTATACCCCCGGAAACCCCCAGTTTTACGATATAAAAGTGGGGTTCAAGGGGTCAAAATTATATAGGCGTGTTTTCGTGATGTGCTACTAAGCAAAATAAGTGTAGCCCATTGACTCCATTCTCCTGTGGTATTTTGGCAGTATTTTCTATGCATTCACCAACTGGGACCATTTGCATCTTGTCTGTGAGACCAAAAGAACGGATTTTAAAAGAGATATTCGTGTGAAAGCCAGCTCATACTGATCAAGACCTAGTAAGGCCAACAAATAGACACCATCAATCTTAGTCTTTAGCAAGGTGTTTGACAAAGTTTTACATGGATGGAGTAAGCTCTGTCAAGCTCAGACACGACTACTCCCATACATGAGAATTCGGGTAGTCCGACACTTATTTTTACGGTTATATGCTGACATTTTCATTTTTATTTTCATTGGCAACCCGAATATGTCAATGAAAACGTTCGAATTAAAAAAAAATGCAAATAGGGCGTATTACGTTCTATATATTGAACTAAGACACGTTAAAATATAAACATGTCTCTCACAGTGGATCAAAAGCTTCCTGGCCAACCGGGGCCAACCAGACCTGCTCAAAGGTAAGTTTTCCACTATTGCCCCAGCTGTATCCCGTGTCCCTCAAGGTGCCATGCTCGGTTATTGATCTGCATATACATAAAAGAGTCAGCTCCGGAGCTCGTCTCTTTTCTAATAATAGCATTTTATATCTGAAGATCTCAAGCATGACTGACACTGCATGTGGACAGATTAGCAATGGAATATAGACTGGCAAAAGTCTTTTCGACCCTAGCAAATGCTCTAGGTAACAAAACGGACAAACCTGGTTGTAGATTGGTATATTTGTGTTGCCTAAAAAGAGTTATAAAACTACCCACCATCATATCAAAACATAGTCGATGCGCTTTATTTAACGAACGGAAACAAGATTAAAGCATATATATATATATATATATATATTTTTTCCATCATGATTTATACGAAAAACAAACAGTTTAATGTCCAAAATGGTTTGTAGGAAACAGTTTTGATAGCATGACGATTTAACTATAGTAATTACAGAAAACAATTCGTGCTACATCAACGGTAGAGTATGGTAGGGGGTGTTTTTGCCCACTAGATAAAACGAGGCTAATGACCTTTGACCTTGTGTGACCTAGACTTTGGATAGGTCTATTGATAACTGCAGACTTGAGATTTTCCCTAGTGTTCGAAGCAGCCACTAAAAACGATCTATCGAAGTGACACTCTATGTAATATGAAATAGCATGCAAAAGCAGAAACTTGTGTTTCTTTCCCTTTGGTGTCTTTGATGGGTGGAGTAAGTTAATTGTATCGATTCCTTATCTTTGTTTTACTTCTACTTAGAATCTTTAATTCCGCACCAATGTCGATTCTGCATTTGAAGTTGCTATCAATCACATTCGCTGTGACCAGTCACACATCGTACGACAGGTTAAAATCTAGGACGGTAGAGGGGTAACGTTCGGGAAGAAAATTCGGAAGTTAATTAAAGGTATTAAACATGCACCTATCTAGGTGATATTTGGAGCAAAAATAGATCATGGGCTCCTCTTTAAAATGCAGGAGGAGTCTACAAATTATACTTTAATTCGAAATGTTATCCAATTTGGTTCATGTCTTATACCTTTATTCGGTTGTCCAAATTTTACTCCCGACTTTCACTTCCGGCCGTTTCTGTCGGCTTTTATACTCTGCCTGGACGATGACCTTTATCAACAGAATAGACTCACGTGCAATCGGAGTATAATCCGATCTTGCCGCAGCTAGTCGTACATAATTCAGCTTGAATTTACTTTTTGTTGCTGCAAAGCTAGTTAAGTTACTGTTTATTTAGTTCATTTGTTTAGTCCGAACAATGGGCTTAAAAAATTACAAGAGGAAATAAATGTTGAATGAAGACATTGTAAGTCGATCTCGTTCAAGCGCAATTTCATTATAGAGGGTCATGTGATCAATTTTCAGCTCGACTCACTTTTACCGTCCTGTTTGGAAAATACAGGAAAGCCGGGAAACATCCAAGCTTTGGCGCTGCCATGTATTAACTAGAGGTTTTGACATCGAAGGTGATGGATATTCTCTTTGTGGAAGTATCTTTTAATGTTAAATGTTATCTTTAGGCGTGCATCAGCACGCACGCACTACGTCAGTGCGTTCGAGCGTCGCTCGCGGTGCTTGTTTCATTGCGAAACTCTACGAAAACACGCCTATACCAATACATTGTTAGCTTTATCGCCGAAAAATGAAAATGTTAAGATGAAAAAATGTGATATTTTTCTTAATTCTGCTCAAAATATAGATTGTGTGTACTCGTTAGAACCGCCTCATCGAGGCGGTTCTAACGAGTACCCACAATCTATATTTTAGAGTAGAAATTAGAAAAATAAAGTTTACCCCTGCGAACCCCAGTTTTACTATATAAACGTGGGGTTCAAGGGGGTCAAAACTATATAGGTGTGTTTTCGTGATGTTCAGTGACTCGAATGATCTAACTTCCTCTTGAGTTTCTAATGAATATTTCCGATAACACTTAATGGATATTTCCGATAACACCAGATAACAGGTATTTAGGGATATTTTGGCAACGTCAGTTTAAAGTTTAAGAATGAAAGTTAAATTATTTTTTGGCTGTTTCTTTCTTAAGTAACGTATTTGTGTAATTCCGAACATTACGACAACACACCCATGTGACTTAGTGCAATATTTTATATTTTCAAAATGGTTGTGAGTGCTCGTTAGAACCACCTCATTTTTGTATTAAACTGGAGTATAAAGGCCCAGTTAACACTATTCATGTCATTTTGAGCCGGTCAGCGTACCTATCCACACTTCTCCTGGGCAGGCTTATACCTAAGCGGTAAAACCAGTATAGTGCACATTTGACAACTTCCCTTCTTGAATCCGTGGAAGGGAGAGAATGACAGGAGACTCTTTTGATGCGGTTCTAACGAGTACAACAGCATATGCCTTGAAGCAGAAATAAGAAAATAGTGTATACCCCCGCAAACCCCCAGTTTTTCTCTATATAAAGTGGGTGTTCATTGCACGGACATGCTACCAAGGTGATTAGTCGCTTTCATTACGAAAACACGCCTATACAAATACATTGTAACGTTTATCGCCGACAAAATGAAAATTTTAAGATCAAAATTGTGATTGTTTCTTATTTCTGCTCAAAACATATATTGTGGCCACTCGTTAGATCCGCCTCATCGAGGCGGTTCTAACGAGTACCCATAATCTATGTTTTAGAGCAGAAATAAGAAAAATAAGGTTTACCCCTGTAAACCCCAGTTTTACTATATAAAAGTGGGGTTCAAGGGGGTCTAAATTATATGGGCGAGTTTTCGTGATGTTAATAGCTACATGCACAAGACTATTAAGATATATATATATTTCTTGTCATTTGCAGGGTCGTTCGCTGAAGAAATCGTGGTGTGTGTCTTGGGTCAAAATAAATTCATTTTCCTTTTTCTCCACTCTCTCCATTTATGTCTGTTCTATCTCTTTGCTTCCTTGTACAGGAACACGACACAAAATGACCCTAAGAGTTATCATGTCGTTAAAACCCCAACACAATCAATCAATCAATCTTATCATTTGACGTTCGAGTATCGCCCACGTTTACGGAAACATTTATTTATTATTTTTATAACATCACGAAAACACGCCTATATAATTTGGACCCCCTTGAACACAGTTTTATATAGTAAAACCGGGGTTTACAGGGGTAAACCTTATTTTTCTTATTTCTGCTCTAAAATATTTTCAGCAGAAATAAAGAAAATATCGCAATTTTTCAAGCTCAAAATTTTCATTTTTTCCGCGGTAGATTTACAATATATTTATATAGGCGTGGTTTCGAAATGACACTAAGTATTTTGTCAAAGCTTTAGGCTATTAGAACCAGAGCATTTCAAGAGCTACTGAACGTATTCAATCATTTGGTGAACAGCAAATTCTCAGGCGAGCCGGTACATAAGCGCAGTCTCGCCAGAGCCGTTTGCGAAAACACGCTTATACAAATACATTGTAAACATTGCCCCCGAAAAAATAAACAAGAAAGAGAAAAAATTAAGATGAAATATTGTGATATTTTTCTTGTTTCTTCTCAAAATATAGATTGTTTGAACCGCCTAACGAGTACCAACAATTTATATTTTAGAGCAGGAATAAGAAAAATAAGGTTTACGCCTATAAACCACAGTTTTACTATAGAAAAGTGGGCTTCAATGGGCTTAAAATTATATAGGCGTGTTTTCGTGAGTCGTTGATACTCGCAGAAATACACATCACGAAAACACGCCTATATAATTTTGACCCCTTTAACCCCACTTTTATATTGTAAAACTGGGGTTTTCAGGGGTAAATATTATTTTCTAATCTTTGCTCAAAAACATAGATTGTGGGTACTCGATAGAACCGCCTCATCGGGGCGGTTCTATCGAGTCCCCGAAATCTATGTTTTGAGCAAAAATAAGAAAAGATATCAGATTTTTTATCTAGAAATTTTCCTTTTTGGGTGGTAATATCTTCTAATACATTTGTATATGCGTGTATTAGTATTGGAACGATAACACATCCGTGTGACGACATATCCGCGTGACATTGTGCATTCTTTCATATCTCCAAAATGGTCATCCGTGGTATTTTTCTATTTTCATACTGCAACCATTGGTTGTGTGTGCTCATTAGAACTGGTTCTAACCAGTACACACAGCCTATGACCTGGCGCAGAAATAAGAAAAAATATATATATATACCATCGAAAACCCTAGCTTTCTCTAATATACAGCGGGGTGTAAGTGGGTGTTCATTACACGGACTTGTTCACACGGAAGATATGACGTATCTAGCCTTATTAGCAAGCTGTGCACAAATAAATCGTGAAACGCTTGAGGCCATTTTTTCATTGGACTGTCTTTAAGTTTAGCTAGAGCTTTCCTTAAAAATCAATCTGTTACTTTGCTGAGTGATGAATGCTGTTCGTGTCAGAAGGTATCTGATATGTTTTCCTTTTTCTTTGATAAAGCTTTCAATTCTTAAATGTTATCATTTTAATACCACTTCTGTGTTTCCGCATATAATGTCTTGTGCGCACAAGATATTATATTGTGCGAACAAAATAATATCTTGTGCGCATAAGATAATATTTTGTTTACACAAGTTAATATTTTGTGCGCACAAGATGTTATCTTGTTTGCACAACATAGATCTTGTGCGGACAACATAATATCTTTTGCGCACAACTTATTATCTTGTCATGATCTTGTTCGCACATAGTATCTTGTTCGCACAACACATTATCTTCTTTGCACAACAAAGATCTTGTGCAGACAGCATAATATCTCGTGCGCACAAGATACTATTTTGTTCACACAGCTTAATATCTTGTGCGGACAGCATATCTTTTGCGCACAAGATATTATCGTGTGTGCACAAGATAATATCTTGTTCGCACAACTTAATATCCTGTTCGCACAACATAATATCTTGTAAGCACAATTTAATTAGACGCATTAGATATTATGATGTCCGCACAAGATCTATGTTGTGCAAACAAGATAATATGTTATGCGAACAAGATAATATTTTGTGCGCATATTATATTAAGTTGTGCGCACAAGATATTATCTTGTGCACACAAGATAATATTGTGTGCGAACAAGATATTATGTTGTCCGCATAAGATATATCTTGTGCGCACATTATATTATCTTGTGCTCACAAGATAATATTATCTTTTGCACACAAGATAATATCCATCACGTGAACAAGTCCGTAAAATGAAGACCCCCTAAACCCCACTTCATATAGAGAAAACTGGGGTTTACGGGGGTATTCAATATTTTTCCTATTTCTACTCCAAGACATAGGTTGGTGGTACTCGTAAGAACCGTCTCAATGAGGCGGTTCTTACGAGCACCCACAACCTATGTTTGAGGCGGTTCACCGCCTAACGAGTACCCATAATCTATATTTAAGAGCAAAAATAAGAAAAAAAGTTTACCCCAGTTTAACTATATAAAAGTGGGGTTAAAGGGGGGGGGGGGGGCAAAATTATTTAGGTGTGTTTTCGCGATGGTATATTCTTTCGCTGAACCTGATCACAGCACGTAAGTATACGTTGTGCGCATACTGACTATGAAAATCTTAGAAATGTGTTAGGCTTAAAAAAAAGCCGTGTTTCCGCTAACCCGACCGACCCTGCTTCAGGCCTCCATTACGATACACATCCGTGTGATATAGTGCATTTTTCAAACCTCAAAAAAGGTATTTTTTTCTGATGAAAATTTGTGATATTTTCCATATTTCTGCTCCAAACATAGGTTTTGGGTGCTCGTTAGAACCGCCTCAATGAGGCGGTTCTAACGACTACCCACAACCTATGTCTTGGAGCAGAAATAACCCCAGTTTTCTCTATATAAACTAGGGTTTAGGGGGGTCTTTATTTCACGGACTTGTTCACGTGATGTCCGACCCCGACTCTACCATTTTTATCAGTAAAAGAACAAAATAAAACTTATAATACCGACCCTACCATTTTCAATTTCCGATCATACCCAGTGTCGTCTTCTCGTTTTCCCATTGTAATTTCGCGTTTTAAGTACATTTTTGTAGCTTTTGACATTTAGTACCTTCCAAAATTACAGCGCTGATGTTTTGAGCATCTAAAATGAATTATGCAAGTGCGAGTCTCAACATTAAAATTTATTTACAAAACACAACAACAAAAAACACGTACAAAAACACATAAAAATACAGGCCCGACCATGTTTTTTTCGGGGGAAAAAATAAAATAATAATAATAATAATAATAATAATAATAATAATAATAATACTAAAAACGTTTCTCCTATCTACGGACTAAATATTTTGTCAGCATGTAAGTAGAAACAAAGCTATTTTTAACGCCATATTATGTTTTTACAACGTTAAGAAAAGTTTTGGGTGCTTGCTAGAATAGCCTAATTAAGACGACTCTAAAATTATTATTCTAAATCTTGTATGTGATTTAAAGTAAGGGAAGTAATACATACCCTTGAAAACCTCGAATTTTTTTTTTCCATTTAAATTGGGATTAACAAGGGTATTCATTTCATGGACTTTAATGTAATATTGGTACAAAAAGAACTGTACGTCGTCCTTGTGGGGTTAACAGAGGTATTTATTTTATGGTCTTATTAGTGTAATAGTGCTACAAAGAAAGGGACTGAACGTCGTCTTTATGGGATTTAAAGGGTATTCCTTACAGGGACTTAGTGTAATGTTTTACAAAAAAGGACTGTACATCCTCCCTATGGGATTCACAGGGAAATTTAATACATGGACTTGTTAGTGTAATGCTATTAAAAAGAGTGTGTAAGTATTCCTTTCGGGATTAAGAGGAGTATTCTTATAATGGACTTTTTATTGTAACATTGTTACAAAAGGGGCTGTACGTCTCCTTGTGGGATTTACAGGGGGGGGGGGGGCGGTATTCATTATATGGACATGTAAGTAAATTATTATTACAAAAGTGATCGTACGCAAGCCATGTGGGATCCACAGCGGTATTCAATACATGGACTTGTTTGTGTAAGATTGTTACAAAAGGGACTGTACGACCTCATTGTGGTATATTCACAAGGGTATTCATACTAGGGGAAATAAGTTTAGTATTTTTTCCGGCCTACTTTGTTTTCAAGCTCTGAGGTGCTAACGTAATAAAATATGTCTTATAAGTCAGTTCTACGGAACCCTGGAAGGGACATGCAATGTTTAATATGTTGTGTGAACAAGATAATAGCTTGTGCGCACAAAATATTATCTTGCTCGCACAACTTAATATCTTGTGCGCACAGTTTAAGCATTTATCCCCTCCCAAGCCATGGTCATAAAGGATAACAATAACAACTTACTTGTGGTTGACAACAAAATATCAATGTCAATTATAATTATTCTCAGAGTTTGATTCTAGATATTTGTTGTCATAATATTGTTTCAATATTTCCTTCTCATTGGGAGATTGTGATTAAATATGGGCCCCGCCAAGCGATTTTGGTACTTATCGCCTATGCGAGCAGCGAAGGTTCAGGCGAGCCTGCGCATCCGCGCAGTCTCGCCAGAACCTTCGCTTCTCGCTCATACAAGCATTGAATCAAGAAGAACCTTCAGACAGAAAGCCATATCCCTGGCCTCTCTGAATGGCTGGGCATGCGCAGTTAAAGTTTGTCATGACGGAATGCTCGAAGACCCAAATTCGCTTGGCGGGCTCATATGATATAGAAGTTATTTTATGATTTTTGATGACCAGGTGCCTAATAAATATGGAAACTGCAATCTGGCTTAATAAAGCAAACAATATAACATTAATTACCCAATTCCATTTGAGAAAAAATGAGAAAAATGTTAATTATAAAACACTTATTTATTTATTTATTTATTTATTTATTTATTCTGTATTAATAATTTTGCTATAAATTTTGAAACAAAAGTTTACTGAATTTGATCAATACTATCATGTCAATGTTGTGAGGAATTTACAGCATAATTTATATTTTATCTTTTTCAAATGATACTTCTTGTTTCTTTACAGATGTCGTCGAAGGCTTACAGTTGTGATCATAGTGTCAGCCTTCCTGCTTTCTATTGGACAAACTCTACTTAAAGAACTTATGGGATTCTCTCCTATTTTGGTCACAAAAACAGCGACCAATGTTTATAACAAAATGTCACAAAGTTCAATGTTGGAACCGAGACCAGAAGCCATTTCATCGTCGAATACACGCATTTATTCGCTTGATATTTCATCTGGATCATTATATAATGACGCTTTGTCTGACGACAAATCTCAAGACTTATTTAAATTAGATTTCAACGAGGTGAATGGCAATTATACCGAATTTTGGCGTAGAGTGCGAGATCTTGCTGGCGGGGATTGTTTGTACCCACGATGGTATGACGTCAGTCAAGTAACATCAATATTACGTAGAGGGAAAATACTCCATGCAGATTTTTTTAAGCAGCAAACATCTCTGAAGTTGAAACTAGAGTACGAAGGCCACCAGTCGGCGATCTTCAAGGTCATGCTTGTGTAAGTGGAAATATGCACAACCGCCTATATAAAGTTAGCAAGTCTCTGCCTAGAACATCATAACAAACCCGAATGTATATACATATTTTTTTTTAATTTGCGTTCTAACCGATATACTATGAGTACTCGTAAGACTAGATTCGTCGAGGCGTTTCTAACGAGTGTTGGCGACGGAATACAAGTCAACAATTGGATTCTTTTATCTGGAAAAATTGCACGACCGAAATTGAGGTCGGCCGATGAAAGTCGAGTTTGCAGAGTGTGTACTGTATTCACTATGTGAGTCCGCCCGTGGTCATTCAGAGAAAAATGCCATACTCTTAAACCATTTGCAATAATTTGATTGTTTTTCTCAAAAAGATTGACATCGGAAAATTCTAGACAACCGGATTGCCAAACAGTTTTTTGTTTCAGACTAAGTCGAGGCAAAATGTGACATCAGGTGCCCCTTCTATCTTGAATTATATTCATCCGTCTAGCTAAGTCATCTTGTATTATTCGACGAATACGGCATTAAAAATCCAAACCAACCTGTTTGTAATGGAAAACTACAGCCTTTTGAGGGGTCCATACTTCGCGCTATCGGCTGCGCAACCAGTTGCGCGACTGGTTTCGAAATGTGCACTATATTCACCATATTTACTCTTCTTTTCTTTCTTTCTTTCTTTCTTTGTTTATCTGAGGCTAAGCCAAGACAAACATGTGGCTACAGATACCCACAGCCACTGCCAACTGGGGCTTACAAAAATAAGTTGAGCTGCAGGATACTTCCACGCATAGTTGCAACCGACCAGACATGAGTACTGGTAAACCGCTTAGAGAGTCGTAGCCTGCCCAGGCAAAGTGGGGCGGAGCCGGAGTGCCTCTGCATATGAAACCCTGTTGGTTTGGATGGAGATATCAGTAGTATAGGGTGTGTATCTGGGTACCGACCTCTGGGTACTCGATGCTTCACTCCTGGTACGATGTAGTCGGTACCCAGAGTGATACCCTGGTACCAAGAGCTTGGCACCCGGATTCATACCCCCTGTCTAAGCTTGCACTAGCCTAGAAAGGGCTTAGGTAAGCAGAAGTTGTGAGTGGTCAGTTAGTACCCATAAAGTTTGGGTATCTGTTTTTTGTTGTTGTAGTTGTTTTACCTGAAAGTTTTGTTTCAGGGAAAGTTTGAAATAACTTAGTTTTTCCCCCGAAAGTTTTCAAGTTTTATGTGGCTTAATAGATAGCACCTGAAAATTCTGGGTTCCAGAAAATTCTGGGTACTAGGTACCTGAAGGTTTCCATTTATTAAAGTTAAGTTGAAATGACTTAGTCTCTGGAGTTTGTAGCTGGAAGTTTTTGCGATTAAACTTTCAAGAGGTCTTGGGCTACCGCAAGACGACATTACGTAGTCTTGTATCTCAAGACTTCAAAGTCTCATATTCTTGGTCTCTAAACCTCAACATCTACACATCGCATATGTGTAAACTCTATATTGAACTTGCGTAACCTCCACATTGAAATTGTGTAACCTCGACATCTCCACATTGAAATTGTGGAAGGTGATGTGGAGCAAATTGGAGATTCCACATGTCCACATCTACACATGCGGCAATTTTGCAACTAGCCCCTTTCTGGATTAATAAGATTATACGATTCAGCTGAAAATGCTCAATGTAGATCGATATGGATGTAATGTGGAGAAAGTGGATCCATAATGTGGCGATTCTACACGTTCACATCTATATTTGCAACATTTGGCTTAGAAAATCGACTCTTGTCCTTTTACCTGATCGGCGGGAGGTACGACTAATCAAATATTGAGGCTGTCTAGTAGCAAGTTTCTATTAGATATAAAATCTTGTATCTCAAGAGGCAAATACGAGGACTGTTCAAATATGAATGCAAGTAGAACGTTTTCCTATGCACTAATGCGAAAATCACCTGGAAATAAATATCACAGCGTAGAAAAAACATTTTACCTATAGATTGATACCACACCTGTTAAAATCCGTGCACTTTAGCCATGTATATTGTTCGATAAACACTGTCTACTCTTGTATACTAATACAAAACATGGTTTGAAGAAGGTCAGAGTACGCCGTTGAAATACGGTCCTATATTAAGAATCGTTGTATACTTGGTATACGGTGCAAAGACACTTTTGATGAAATATGTTCGGTTTACGGGCATAATGAAATGTCTTTTCCGACAGTTTTTCGTTGGTGTAAGAAATTCAGCTGTCAGCTAGGCTCAACAGAAGATGCACCACATTATCGTCGGCCGAAAAGAGCAACATCTGCCAGGATGGTTGCTAGGGTGAAAGAAATAGTTGCTACTGATGCACGATACACCACTAGGCTAATAGCTAGTATGGTTGGCATCTCATTTGGAGCAGCTCATACAATTCTGAAACGGGATTTGAAAATGAGAAAGATCTGTGCTAGATGGATTCCCCATCTGTTGACAGATGAGCAGAAAAAGACACGCGTTCAGTGCGCCAAGAAGTTGCTTAAAAAGTTTCCAAATTACAATGCACGGTCTTTCGCGATGGTCGACACAGGTGACGAGAAATAGGTTCACTATTTTGAGCCAAAACGAAAGATTCAGAACTAAATATGGCCAACAAAGTATTGCAAAAGACCATGCATTGCAAAGCGGACCATGAGCGTCAAGAAGGTAATGTATGCCATATTCTTTTCAAATCAGGACCCTGCTATTCAGGTTGCTGTGCCTAAAGGCAAATCTGTAAATGCGAAGTTTCACAAGAATAAAGTTCTTCGAAAATTGAAGAAATATTTCAATGAACGAAAAACCCGCAACTGGTTTGGCCAATGTCAGATTGCTACATGACAATGCGTCATCGCACAAGGCGTTCATTGTGCAAGACTATCTGAAGCAGGAAAAGGTTGTTGAACTCCCTCACCCCCCGTATTCCCCTGACCTTGCCCCGTGTGACATTTTTTTGTTCCCGCGGATGAAAAATTAATACCTTTCTGGTCGAAAATTTGTACAGCGCAAATACCTCGGTTCTGAAATATTCCAGTGCCTTCATAGTATACCTAGAAAAGACTACCAAAATGCATTCAATGATTGGATCAGAAGACTGAAAGTTTGTATATCTGTTAAAGGGGAATACTTTGGTGGGGGGGGGGGGACAAAATAATTTTTTCATCGAAATCTATCACGGAATCATTTTTATGTGCTTAGTTGCATTCATATTTGAACAATCCTCGTATATTGAGGCTATATAGTAGCAAACTCTTAGTGGAAACACAACAGATCTGGAATCTCGAGTTCTATTTTTTTCTTTTGTTTTGTTACAAGAGTACTAAGCATTTTGCCTATGAAGCGTCAGTGGGGATAATTTTAGCCATCTCCAGTTTAGATGCTACTACCTCTTCGTAATGAAGAGCGGTGAAAAGCTGAGAAAGATTGGTGAATAATTTTAAAAAGTCTGTTAGCTCCGCTGACTAACTTTATTATGTTGAAAGGAGGGTTAGGACCTTCCCTCGGTCATCGTTTACAATTT
>OY757010.1:183135012-183209423 GCA_963580285.1 Lucinisca nassula
ACGAAAACACGCCTATAAAAATACGTTGTAAACCTTACCACCGAAAAATCAAATTTTTAGATGAAAAATTGTGATATTTTTCTTATTTCTGCTCAAAATATAGATTGTGGGTACTCGTTAGAACCGCCCCATCGAGGCGGTTCTAACGAGTACCCATAATCTATATTTAAGAGCATAAATTAGAAAAAAGGTTTACCCCTGTAAACCCAAGTTTTACTGTATAGAAGTGGGGTTAAAGGGGGTCAAATTATATAGGTGTGTTTTCGCGATGGTATATTCTTTCGCTGAACCTGATCACAGCACTTAAGCATACGTTGTGCGCATACTGACTATGAAAATCTTATAAATATGTTAGGCTTACAAAAATAGCCGTGTTTTGCTAACCCGACCGACCCTGCTTCAGGCCTCCGACCCCGACTCTACCATTATTATCAGTAAAAGAACAAAATAAAACTGATAATACTACGAAAGCCGGGTAGGGCCATTTCTTATTTCTAACTTCTAACTTCTTACTTCTAACTTCTTACTTCTAACTTCTAACTTCTTACTTCTAACTTCTAACTTCTTACTTCTAACTTCTAACTTCCATGTTGTATATTGTTGTTTTTAATATATTTTTGGGGGGAGGGGGAGGGGGGGGGCGGGGTGATTTTAGGGCCCTTTCAAGATTTTTACACTCATATCGAGCCGACCGTTGATCAGAGGTAAGCGAAATCCGAAGTACCCGGAGAAAAGCCATCTTGCCTTCCGTTGCAGAACTTGGCGTTTCACACTGGCAAACCTATGTTGGCGTGTGTGTGGGGGGGGGGGGGGGGGGGGTGGGAGGGAGGTTGTGGTGCGTGCGTGCGTGCATGTGTGTGTATACCTGTGTGAACATTTCTTATTTCTAACATCTTATTTCTAACTTCTAACTTCTTACTTCTAACTTCTAATTTCTAACTTCTAACTTCTTACTTCTAACTTCTAATTTCTAACTTCTTACTTCTAACTTCTAACTTCTAATTTCTAACTTCTAATTTCTAACTTCTTACTTCTAACTTCTAACTTCTAATTTCTAACTTCTAACTTCTAATTTCTAACTTCTTACTTCTAACTTCTAACTTCCATGTTGTATATTGTTGTTTTTAATATTTTTTTTGGGGGGGGGGGGGGAGAGTGGGGGTGATATTACGGCCCTTTCAAGATTTTTACACTCATATCGAGCCGATCGTTAATCAGAGGTAAGCGAAATCCGAAGTATTTTTCTTTCTTTTTTTCTTTTTTTTTTGGGAGGCGGGGGGGGGGGGGGGTGATTTTACGGCTCTTCAAGGTTTTTACACTCATATCGAGCCGATCGTTAATCAGAGGTAAGCATAATCCGAAGTACCCGGAGAACAGCCATCTGGCCTTCCGTTGCAGAACTTGGCGTTTCACACTGGCAAACATGTGTTGGCGTGTGTGTGTGTGTGTGTGTGTGGGGGGGGGGTTGTTGTGCGTGCGTTCGTGCGTGCGTGCATGTGTGTGTATACCTTTGTGAACATTTCTTATTTCTAACTTCTTATTTCTAACTTCTTACTTCTTACTTCTAACTTCTAACTTCTTACTTCTAACTTCTTACTTCTAACTTCTTACTTCTAACTTCTAACTTCTTACTTCTAACTTCTAACTTCCATGTTGTATATTGTTGTTTTTATTTTTTTTTTTTTTGGGCGGGGGCTGGGTGATTTTACGGCCCTTTCAAGATTTTTACACTCATATCGAGCCGATGGTTGAACAGAGGTAAGCGAAATCCGAAGTACCCGGTAGAAAAGCCATCTGGCCTTCCGTTGCAGAACTTAGCGTTTCACACTGGCAAATCTATGTTGGCGTGTGTGTGTGGGGGGGATGCGTGCGTGCGTGCGTGCGTTCGTATGTGCGTGCGTACGTGCGTGTGTGTGTAGAAGTTAGAAGTAAGAAGTTAGAAGTTAGAAATAAGAAGTTAGAAATAAGAAATGTTCACACAGGTATACACACACACACATACGCATGCACGCACGCACGAACGCACGCACCACAACCCCCCCTTCCCCCCCCCCCCCCCACACACACACGCCAACACATGTTTGCCAGTGTGAAACGCCAAGTTCTGCAATGGAAGGCCAGATGGCTTTTTTCCGGGTACTTCGGATTTCGCTTACGTCTGATTAACGATCGGCTCGATATGTGTGTTAAAATCTTGAAGAGCCGTAAAATCAACCACCCCCACCCCCGCCCCCTAAAATAAGAAAAAAAGAAAGAAAAATACTTCGGATTTCGCTTACCTCTGATTAACGATCGGCTCGATATGAGTGTAAAAATCTTGAAAGTGCCGTAAAATCACCCCCGCCCTCCCCCCCTTCCAAAAAAAAAAAAAAAAAAAAAAATAAAAAATAAAAAATTTAAAAACAACAATATACAACATGGAAGTTAGAAGTTAGAAGTTAGAAGTAAGAAGTTAGAAATTAGAAGTTAGAAGTAAGAAGTTAGAAGTTAGAAATTAGAAGTTAGAAGTAAGAAGTTAGAAGTTAGAAATAAGAAGTTAGAAATAAGAAATGTTCACACAGGTATACACACACACACATACGCATGCACGCACGCACGCACGAACGCACGCACCACAACCCCCCACCCCCCCCCACACACACACACACGCCAACACATGTTTGCCAGTGTGAAACGCCAAGTTCTGCAATGGAAGGCCAGATGGCTTTTTTCCGGTACTTCGGATTTCGCTTACGTCTGATTAACGATCGGCTCGATATGTGTGTAAAAATCTTGAAGAGCCGTAAAATCAACCACCCCCCACCCCCGCCCCCTAAAATAAGAAAAAAAGAAAGAAAAATACTTCGGATTTCGCTTACCTCTGATTAACGATCGGCTCGATATGAGTGTAAAAATCTTGAAAGTGCCGTAAAATCACCCCCGCCCTCCCCCCCTTCCAAAAAAAAAAAAAAAATAAAAAAAAATAAAAAATTTAAAAACAACAATATACAACATGGAAGTTAGAAGTTAGAAGTTAGAAATTAGAAGTTAGAAGTTAGAAGTAAGAAGTTAGAAGTTAGAAATTAGAAGTTAGAAGTTAGAAGTTAGAAGTTAGAAATAAGAAGTTAGAAATAAGAAATGTTCACACAGGTATACACACACACGCACGCACGAACGCACGCACGCACCACACCCCCCACCAACACACACACACACACACACACACACACACACACACACACACACACACACACACACACACACACACACACACACACACACACACACACACACACACACACACGCCAACACAGGTTTGCCAGTGTGAAACGCCAAGTTCTGCAACGGAAGGCCAAATGGCTTTTCTCCGGGTACTTCGGATTTCGCTTACCTCTGATCAACGGTCGGCTCGATATGAGTGTAAAAATCTTGAAAGGGCCGTAAAATCACCCCGCCCCCCTCCTCCCTCCCCCCCCAAAATATATTAAAAACAACAATATACAACATGGAAGTTAGAAGTTAGAAGTAAGAAGTTAGAAGTTAGAAGTAAGAAGTTAGAAGTTAGAAGTTAGAAGTAAAAAGTTAGAAGTAAGAAGTTAGAAGTAAGAAGTTAGAAGATAGAAATAAGAAATGGCCCTACCCGGCTTTCGTATAATACCGACCCTACCATTTTCAATTTCCGATCATACCCAGTGTCGGCTTCTCGTTTTCCCATAGTAATTTCGAGTTTTAAGTACGTTTTCGTAGTTTTTGACATTTAGTACCTTCCAATATTACAGAGCTGATTTTTTGAGCATCTAAAATGAATTATGCAAGTGCAAGTCTCAACATTAAAATTTATTCACAAAAGAAACAAAAACACGTACAAAAACAAAAACACATAAAAAATACAGGCCCGACCATGTTTTTTTCGGGGGAAAAGTAAAATAATATTAAAACTAATAATACAAACGTTTCTCCTATCTACGGACTAAATATTTTGTCAGCATGTAAGTAGAAACAAAGCTATGTTTAAAGCCATATTATGTTTTTACAACGTTAAGAAAAGTTTTGGGTGCTTGCTAGAATAGCCTAATTAAGACGGCTCTAAAAGTATTCTAAATCTTGTATGTGATTTAAAGTAAGGGAAGTAATACATACCCTTGAAAACCTCGAAGTTTTTTTTCCATTTAAATTGGGATTAACAAGGGTATTCATTTCATGGACTTTAATGTAATATTGGTACAAAAAGAACTGTACGTCGTCCTTGTGGGGTTAACAGAGGTATTTATTTTATGGTCTTATTAGTCTAATAGTGCTACAAAGAAAGGGACTGAACGTCGTCCTTATGGGATTTAAAGGGTATTCCTTACAGGGACTTAGTGTAATGTTTTACAAAAAGGACTGTACCTCCTCCCTATGGGATTCACAGGGGAATTTAATACATGGACTTGTTAGTGTAATGCTATTAAAAAGAGTCTGTAAGTCTTCCTTTCGGGATTAAGAGGAGTATTCTTATAATGGACTTTTTATTGTAACATTGTTACAAAAGGGGCTGTACGTCTCCTTGTGGGATTTACAGGGGGGGGGGGGGTATTCATTACATGGACATGTAAGTAAATTATTATTACAAAAGTGATCGTACGCAAGCCATGTGGGATCCACAGCGGTATTCATTACATTGACTTGTTTGTGTAATATTGTTACAAAAGGGACTGTACGACCTCATTGTGGTATATTCACAAGGGTATTCATACTAAGGGAAATAAGTTTAGTATTTTTTCCGGCCTACTTTGTTTTTCAAACTCTGAGGTGCTAACGTAATAAAATATGTCTTATAAGTCAGTTCTACGGAACCCTGGAAAGGACATGCAATTTTTAACATGTTTTGTGTACAAGATAATTGCTTATGCGCACAAGATATTATCTTGTGCGAACAAGATAATATCTTGTGCGGCCCAGTTATTATCTTGTGCGCACAAAATATTATCTTGCTCGCACAATTTAATACCTTGTGCGCACAGTTTAAGCATGTATCCCCTCCCAAGCCATGGTCATAAAGGATAACAATAACAACTTATTTGTGGTTGACAAAAATATCCATGTCAATTATAATCATTCTCAGAGTTTGATGCTAGATATTTGTTGTCATAATATTGTTTCAATATTTCCTTCTCATTGGGAGATTGTGATTAAATATGGGCCCCGCCAAGCGATTTTGGTACTTATCGCCTATGCGAGCAGCGAAGGTTCAGGCGAGCCTGCGCATCCGCGCAGTCTCGCCAGAACCTTCGCTTCTCGCTCATACAAGCATTGAATCAAGAAGAACCTTCAGACAGAAAGCCATATCCCTGGCCTCTCTGAATGGCTGGGCATGCGCAGTTAAAGTTTGTCATGACGGAATGCTCGAAGACCCAAATTCGCTTGGCGGGGCTCATATGATATAGAAGTTGTTTAATGATTTTTGATGACCAGGTGCCTAAGAAATATGGAAACTGCAATCTGGCTTAATAAAGCAAACAATATAACATTACCCAATTCCATTTGAGAAAAAATGTTAATTATAAAACATTTATTTATTTATTTATTTATTTATTTATTCTGTAATAATAATTTTGCTATAAATTTTGAAACAAAAGTTTACTGAATTTGATCAATACTATCACGTTAATGTTGTGTGGAATTTACAGCATAATTTATATTTTATCTTTTTCAAATGATACTTCTTGTTTCTTTACAGATGTCGTCGAAGGCTTACAGTTGTGATCATAGTGTCAGCCTTCCTGCTTTCTATTGGACAAACTCTACTTAAAGAACTTATGGGATTCTCTCCTATTTTGGTCACAAAAACAGCGACCAATGTTTATAACAAAATGTCACAAAGTTCAATGTTGGAACCGAGACCAGAAGCCATTTCATCGTCGAATACACGCATTTATTCGCTTGATATTTCATCTGGATCATTATATAATGACGCTTTGTCTGACGACAAATCTCAAGACTTATTTAAATTAGATTTCAACGAGGTGAATGGCAACTACACCGAATTTTGGCGTAGAGTGCGAGATCTTGCTGGCGGGGATTGTTTGTACCCACGATGGTATGACGTGAGTCAAGTAACATCAATATTACGTAGAGGGAAAATACTCCATGCAGATTTTTTTAAGCAGCAAACATCTCTGAAGTTGAAACTAGAGTACGAAGGCCACCAGTCGGCGATCTTCAAGGTCATGCTTGTGTAAGTGGAAATATGCACAACCGCCTATATAAAGTTAGCAAGTCTCTGCCTAGAACATCATAAGAAACCCCAATGTATATACATATTTTTTAATTTGCGTTCTAACCGATATACTATGAGTACTCGTAAGACTAGATTCGTCAAGGCGTTTCTAACGAGCACCTACAGTCCATGTTTGCGGCAGAATACAAGTCAACAATTGGATTCTTTTATCTGGAAAAAATGCACGACCGAAACTTAGGTCGGCCGATGAAAGTCGAGTTGCAGAGTGTGTACTGTAATCACTATGTGAGTCCGCCCGTGGTCATTCAGAGAAAAATGCCATACTCTTAAACCATTTGCAATAATTTGATTGTTTTTCTAAAAAAGATTGACATCGGAAAATTCTAGACAACCGGATTGCCAAACAGTTTTTTTTGGTTTCAGACTAAATCGAGGCAAAATGTGCCATCAGGTGCCCCTTCTATCTTGAATTATATTCATCCGACTAGCTAAGTCATCTTGTATTATTCGACGATACGGCATTAAAAATCCAAACCAACATGTTTGTAATAGAAAACCACAGCCTTTTGGGGGGGGTCCATACTTCGCGCTATCGGCTGCGCAACCAGTTGCGCGACTGGTTTCGAAATGTGCACTATATTCACCATATTCACTGTATGAGTCCGTCCGTCCGGCCGTTCGCAGCTAGCGAAAAAGGCCATTACTCTTCAGCCATTTGGAATATATTTTTTCCTTTTTCGCAAACAGATTAACATTGATACGTTCAAGGCAATGAGCCTGCAAACGTTCTTTTCTTTCTTTCTTTCTTTATCTGAGGCTAAGCCAAGGCAAACATGTGGCAACAAATACCCACAGCCCCTGCCCACTGGGGCTTACAAAATAGGTTGAGCTGCAGGATACTTCCACGCAGAGTTGCAACCGACCAGACATGAGTGCTGGTAAACCGCTTAGAGAGTCTAAGCCTACCCAGGCAAAGTGGTGGGAGCCGGACTGCCTCTGCATATAAAACCATGTTTGTTTGGATGGAGATATCAGTAGTATAGGGCGTGTATCTGGGTACCGACCTCTGGGTACCCGGGGCTTCACACTGGGTACGATGTAGTCGGTACCCAGAGTGATGCCCTGGTACCAAGATCTTGGGACCCAGATTCATACCCCTTGTCTAAGCTTGACTAGGCTAGAAAGGGCTTGGGTAAACAGAAGTTGGGAGTGGTCAGTTAGTACCCATAAATTTTGGGTATCTGTTTTTGTTGTTGTAGTTGTTTTACCTGAAAGTTTTGTTTCAGGGAAAGTTTGAAATAACTTAGTTTTTTCCCCAAGTTTTCAAGTTTTATTTTGCTTAATAGATAGCACCTGAAAATTCTGGGTTCCAGAAAATTCTGGGTACCAGGTACCTGAAGGTTTCCATTTATTTTATTTAAGTTGAAATGACTTAGTCTCTGGAGTTTGTAGCTGGAAGTCTTTGCGAGTAAACTTTCAAGAGGTCTAGGGCTACCGCAAGATGACATTATGTAGTCTTGTATCTCAAGACTTCATAGTGTCATATTCTTGGTCTCTAAACCTCCACATCTCCACATCGCATATGTGTAACCTCTATATTGAACTTGCGTAACCGCCACATTGAAATTATGTAACCTCGACATCTCCACATTGAAATTGTGGAAGGTGATGTGGAGCAAATTGGAGATTGCACATGTCCACATCTACAAACGCGGCAAGTTAGCAACTAGCCCCTTTCTGAATTTATAAGATTATAAGATTCAGCTGAAAATGCTCAATGTAGATCGATATGGATGTAATGTGGAGAAAGTGGATTCATAATGTGGCGATTCCACATATCCACATCTACACATTTGGCTTAGAAAATCGACTCTTGTCCTTTTACCTGATCGGCGGCAGGTACGACTAATCATATATTGAGGCTGTCTAGTAGCAAGTTTCTATTAGATATAAAATTTTGTATCTCAAGAGGCAAATATATTGAGGCTATATAGCAGCAAACTCTTAGTGGAAACACAATAGATCTGGAATCTCAAGTTCTATTTTTTCTTTTGTTTTGTTACAAGAGTACTAAGCATTTTGTCTATGAAGCGTCAGTGGGGATAATTTTAGCCATCTCCAGTTTAGATGCTGCTACCTCTTCGTAATTAAGAGCGGTGAAAAGCTAAGAAAGATTGGTGAATAATTTTAACAATTTTATCTGCTCCGCTGACTAACTTTATTATGTTGAACGGAAGGTAAAGACCTTCCCTAGGTCATCGTTTACAATTTGAATAATAGAAGTGAAGGCAATGATCAGGAATTGATTCAATTAACCCACGGCTCCCATCAGCGACACCAAAGGGAAAAAACACAAACATGAAATAATTAGACCCGAATGGAAACACCAATAACGGAAAGCCAAAAGGACAGTTACAGACCAGCCAGCGGTAAAAACCCATATTTCTTTCTCCGCGGTAAAAGGCTTATTTTTTCGGAGAACAACCGAGAAATTTCTCCGAGAAGAAACTAACTGTCCTTTTGGCTTTCCGCTATTGGTGTTTCCATTAGGGTCTTTTGTTTCATGTTTGCGTTTCTTTCCCTTTGGTGTCTCTGATGGGAGCTGTGGGTTAACTGTATCGATTCCTAATCATTTCATCCACTTCTATATTATCCCTTACTTACTTACATGTAAGTTTCAAGAAGATCCGGTGGAAACGGAAGGGGCTGCATTGATGACAGTCAGCTATCACGGGGACGTAATTCTATGATAGATAGGCCGACCTCGCCAGTTTTCGAATTCATCCGAGCTGTTATTCCTGACTTGTCAGTTTTATGAACATCCGATAAAAACTGAAGGGGCTACGGTGAATATAAGATCAAAACTAAGCATTTACAGCAAGTAGGGGACATAACTCCGTAAGTAATCGACCAACATCGCTTAATATCGAACTCACCCGAGCTTTTATCCCTTGTTTGTAAGTTTCAAGAAGATCCGATCAAAACTGAAGGGGCTACGGTGATGACAATGTCAAAATAAGCATTTTTAGTGAAGTAGGAGACATAACTCCGTGAGTAATCAACCGACATCGCTGGTTTACGAACACATTCGAGCTTTTAACCCTGACTTACTTGTATGTACGTTTCAGGAAAGTTTCAGGAAGATCCGATCAAAACTGAAGGGGCTACGGGGTTGACAAGGTAAAACATAGGCATTTTCAGCAATCAATGGCACGTAACGCTATGATTAATGGGCCGACTTTGCCGGTTTTCGAACTCATCCGAGTTTTTATCCCCAGCGACTTAACATATAAGTTTCAGAATGATCCGATCAAAACTGAAGGCGCTATCGTGATGACAAGCATTTTCCCGTTGTACGTCTATTGGTCCTTGTGGTTGCCATACCAACCAAAGTTTTCATTCGATTTCCAAAAAAAAGCTTATGCCATCAATGCCCTACCAGAGACATGCAATAGATTAGAAATAGTTGAGATCAGCCTGCAGGTTGCAGAGATATAGCTTGTCAAATCTATGGACGGACGAACGAAGGACGACCCAGTATACTATAAGCTCCCTAGGAGCCTTCGGCCCAAATGAGCTAGAAAATGGTTCTCAGAAATTTCAGGTACAGAGTATTTATGGGAACTAACTGACTTCTTTCAACTTCTGCATGCACTTACCCGAGTCCTTTCTAGCCTAGTCAATGCGTATCTGGGTGCCGAGATCTGGACTCCATCGGTACCCCCGAGTGACACCCCGAGTACCCAGAGGTCGGTACCCAGATACAAGCCCTTTACTACTTCCCGACATTCTTTGCCAGTTGGCGGCTCCCCGCAGAGCTGAAACCGACCGCACACGAGTACTGGTAAACCGCTTAGAGGATCTAAGCCTGACCAGGCAAAGCGGTGCGAGGCGGACCGCTCATGCTCATACTCTGCCGGTTTCACTGGGCGAAGGGCTTGAGCTGTCATTTCATCTCAATGTCGGATAAAAGTCCCACACAATTTGAAGCAAAATGAACTATACAGTGCTGACGGGGACGATAAAACTAAAATGAAACAAATTCTTTGCCAGCTGGTTTAATTTCTTGAATTAACTTTAACTTTATATCTTTACAGAGAAAGAACGAATAAGTCACACGGATGCAACGTGGGATGTGAACACCCGGAGTATGAAGTGACGGCGTTTACGTTGAACAGGTAAACCACGAACATATAGGTGATATACGATTTTTGTTTTCAGTTTCAGATCAATTTTAACTCCAATGGCCGAAGGCCAGCGGGGCTTATGTTATGGCCTTGTGTCCGTCGTACGCCCGCGCGTTAACTTTTTTCTTTAAACATCTTCTTATCCCAAACTACTTGGCTGATTGTAATCAAACTTCCAAGGAATGTTCCTTACATTGTTCACGTCTCAATTACTTTAAAGAATTTTGTTACATGCAGAACTCTGGTTGCTATGGCAACAAAACCACAAAATCTGAAAAATCGTTTGTATGAATTTTCCTTGTGTGAACTTCTGTCAGATTACTTTAAACAAAAACATGGCCGCCATGTCCACGCTCCTGGGCTCATTAGCTTCCACAGACTTAAAAAGGGAAAAACTTCAGCAATCTTCTTCTCTGAAACCATAAGGCCCAAAGCTAAGATATGCAGCAGCAGTAAGAGGTCACCTGCATAAATCCTGCAAAAGATGCCTTTGATGTTCAAATTGGCCACGCACCGGGGCTCATTAGCTCACAAACATTATAATTGAAAACAAAAGTGGTCAGAAGACAACATAGCTTGACTTTGGGGGCCTAAGATGGATAAGGGCAAGTAATCAATTTTTTTTTCTTCTTTAAAACAGCCCAACAGACTGCAGCAAATGAAAGAGAACCAAAAAGTACCCCTAATCATCCTGTTTTTAAGCCTTTCCACTGCGAAAAAAAAATGAAAAAGAAATCTATATTTGATAAAAAAATTCTACAAACTTACAAGTTATAACAAGGCATCACAGACAATACAAATCCCCCGCGCAAGACAAATTATAAAAGCCTAGCATAGCATTTGTGTAAAATTACATTATATCCATCAATAAATGTAGGTACTTAAGAGTGATGACAAAGTTTTTCGAAAAATAGCCACAGTGACCTTGACTTTGAGACCTGGACTCTGAAAGTTGAACTGACTCGAGATATTATCTTTCCCAACATTTGTATGAAGTTATTTTAAAATCCATCAATAAATTTGAACACTAGAACAATGATCAAGTTTTTCTAAAAAATAGTCACAGTGACCTTGACCTTCAGCCCCTGACCCGGAAAGTCAAAGTCACTCAAGATATCATCATACCAAACATTTGTGTCAAGTTATATATAAATCCGTCAATAAATGAAGGCTCAAGAGCGAAGTTTTTCAAAAAATAGTCACAATGACCTAGACCTTCAGCCCCAGACCCTGAAAGTCGAACTCGCTCAAAATATTATCATTGCCAACATTTGTGTGAAAATACATTTAAATCCGTCCATAACTGTAGGCACTAGAGCAATCACTATTTTTTTCTGAAAATAGCCATAGTGACCTTGACCCCAGACCCTGAAGTTGAACTCCCTCGTGATATCATCATACCCAACATTTGTATGAAGTTATCTTTAAATCCATTTTTAAATGTTGACACTAGAGCAATGACCAAGTTTTTCTAAAAATAGCCACAGTGACCTTGACCTTCAGCCCTGACCCTGAAAGTCAAAGTCACTCGAGATATCATGATACCCAACATTTATATGGTTATATTAAAATCCATCAATAAATAAAGGCGCAAGAGCGATGACAAAGTTTTCCTAAAAATGGCCACAGTGACATTCACCTTCAGCCCTGAACCCAGAAAGTCGAACTTGCTCGAGATATCATCATACCCAACATTTGTGTGAAGATATATTAAAATCAATCCATAAATAAAGGCACTAGAGTTAACACAAAGTTTTTCTATAAATAGCCACAGTGACCTTGACCTTCAGCCCCAGAACCTGAAAGTCAAAGTCACTCGAGAAATCATTATACCCAACATTTGTGTGAAGTTATATTAAAATCCATCCACAAATAAAGGCACAATAGTGATACAACAGTTTTCTAAAAATAGCCACAGTGATCTTGACCTTCAAACCCAGACCTGAAAGTCGAACCCGCTCGAGATATCATTATAGCAACATTTGTGTGAAGTTATATTAAAATACATCCATAAATGTAGGCACTGGAGCGATCGCAAAGTTTTTTTTTCTAAAAATAGCCACATTTACCTTGACCTTCAGCCCCGGAACCTGAAAGTCAAACTTGCTAGAGATATCATCATACCCAACATTTGTTTGAAGTTATATTAAAATCCATCAATAAATTAAGGTGCAAGAGCAATGACAATGTTTTTCCAAAAATAGCAACAGTGACCTTAACGCCGTGACCTTGAAAGTAGTGACCTTGACCTGAAGCCCCGGACTCTGAAAGTCAAAGTCACTCGAGATATTATTATACCAAACATTTGTGTGAAGTTATATTAAAATCCAGCAATAAATGAAGGCGATAGAGCGATGACAATGTTTTTCTATAAATAGCCACAGTGACATTGACCTTGAGCCCCAGACCCGCTATAGTTTAAAAAAAAATCTTCCCCCGGGATTTGAACTCACGCAGCTTGCAGGTAAACTTTAAGACAGGGAAATAAGGGAGGTAATGCAGAGGAAAATATTAACTTCTCAAAAAGTCCAATTTAAGCAAAAAAAAAAAAAAAAAAAAAAAATCTGTTAAATGAAGTACTCGTAAAATGATAATGTGAAATATTGTTTTTTTTTTTTTACCAATTGTTAATTATATATTCAAAATAAACTTGTAAAACATCACATATAAGAGCTTGCAGGTAAACTTTAACCAAATGCAGACGCCGACGCTGACGCCGGCGATGACGCCGACGCTGACGCCAACGCCTACGACGGACGCCCGGGGGTATGGCAATAGCTCACCCTTACTTTCGTAAGGCGAGCTAAAAAGAAATAACTAAAAAAATCTTCTCCTCTGAAACCATAAGGCCAAAGGCTTAGATATTTAATATGTAGCAACTTAAAATGTTCATCTACATACATCCTGCCAACCATGCCCCTGATATCCAAATTGGCCATTCCCAGAGGCCATTTGATCCCATAGACTTATAATGGAAAAAAACTTCAACACTCATCTTTTCTGAAACCATAAGGCCCAAAGCAAAGGTATTTAGTTTGTAGCAAGTTTAAGTGGTTCCCTACAAAAACCCTGCAGACTATGGCTCCGGGGTC
Source organism: Lucinisca nassula (assembly GCA_963580285.1). Lineage (NCBI taxonomy): Eukaryota > Metazoa > Mollusca > Bivalvia > Lucinida > Lucinidae > Lucinisca > Lucinisca nassula. The sequence goes on from OY757010.1 coordinate 183,148,491, forward strand.
CACACTGGTCACACCCTGGGGCTCATTAGCACACATAGACTTATAATTTAAAATTTAACCTAAAAAATCTTCTTCTCTGAAACCATTAGACCAAGAGCTTAGAGTTTTAGTATGTAGCACTATCAAGTGTTCACCCACATACATCTAGGCAACCATGCCCCTGGTGTCGAAATTGGCAACGCCCAGAGGCTCATTAGCTCCCATAGGCATATAATTGGAAAAACTTAAAAATCGTCTTCTCTGAAACCATATAAGGCCCAGAGCTTAACTATTAAGTATGCAGCAACTTCGGCTGGTCACTCACATAAATCCTGCATCTGGCGTCCAAATTGGCCACACCCCTGGGTTCATTGGCTTCCATAGACTCATAATGGTAAACACTTCAAAAACTTCTTCTCTCAAACCATACGGCTTTAGATGCTTAGTTTACAGCAACGTTATGTGGTCACCTTCATAAACATTGCCAATCTTGTACCTAGGGTCCATACTGGCAATGCCCCGAGGCTCATTACTTTAGCTCACATAGACTTACAGTGGGAAAAACTTAAAAAAAAAATCAAAAAATGAGTTTTCTCTCAAACCATAAAAGCCAGAGCTAAGATATTAAGTATGTTGCAATGCTAAGTGGTCATCTACATACAACCTGCCAGTCATGCCTCGGGGCATCATAGCTCTCACGGACTTCTAATGGAACAAACTTCAAACATCTTCTTTGAAACCATATGGGCCAGAGCTTTGATATTTAGAATGTCATAATGCAAAGTGGTAACCTACATAAATCAAGCAAACCACGCCCCTAGTTTCCGAATTGGTTACACGCCAGGGCCCATTATCTCCCATAGACTTATAATGTGAAAAATTAAAACAATTCTGTGATACCATAAGGCCAAGAGCTTAGATTTCTGGGAATATGCACTGTTTAGTGGTGGTCACTGGTCACCTACGAGCCAACATAGCCCCAGAGTTCAAATTGGTCATGCCCAGGGGCTCATTAGCTCCCATATACTTAAAATGGAACAACCTTCAAAACCCTTCTTCTCTGAAACCATAAGGCCCAGAGCTTAGTTTTTAGTTGTAGCAACGTTAAATGGTCACCTACATAAATCCTTGCGACCATGGCCCTGTGTGCTGAAGACTTGTCGCTGCAATTTACCAGATGGGAGTCTATCCGCCAACCCCTAACCTTCATCTGTTTCAGACGTAAGGACAGACAGGGACTTTTGTGAGCGATTTGAATATAAATCCTACTAACCATGCTCCTGGGGTCGAAATTGACCACACCCTGGGGGTCAATAGAAGAAAACGACCTTTAAAAGGGAAACATTTAAAATATTTTCTGAAACTCCGAGGCCCACAGTTTATATCTATATTCCTGATGCCCGGGACTTCCGTGGAGTGTGGGCCATGTTTGCTGATGTTGGCTCGGTGGGGGACGTCTATAAGTCCGCGGGTAGGCGTCTCTTGCCTGATGCCTCCAGATGACCTGTCTCACGAGCTACGTCGGTCGGTGTGTGCTCGGAGGGGGATTTGCTGTGTTTGCCGGGTCTTGTCCATCATCCGTTTCGGTTTCAGAACTTTGGGGTTGAGACACACTGATGAAGATTAAATATCAGAAAGACCTCTGTGTCACTAAATTTGGTATAGTTACGCCTTAATTCCCACTTATGAAAATTGTTGTGGGTTGGGTACAGACTTACATCTGTCCTTCTGTATGTCCATCTGTGAGTTCATCTATCCATCCTTTTGAGCTTGACTGCTGTCCAATCTTGATCAAATTTCATGCGCAGAACCAGTGGGGTGAGAGAATGACAGCAAAAGGTTTTAGACACGTTTTTTTATCAGAATCATGATAAAAATTGAAAAGAAACAAATCTTCAAAATGGTCAATTGGATGGATTCTGCTGTAATTTAGCATGAATATTGTCAAAGTTTTAGCTTGCTTTTTGCAGATTTAATGATGTGTATAAGATAATTTTTATATGCCCAAATGGGGGAGTGTGGAGAATTGTACCATGTACTAAAAGTAATTATCAGCCTGTAGAATTGGTACGTGTAACCTTTGATCCTTCAATCTTTCTCAGGCCCTGAGTGATGACCTAATACAAGGTCGATGGCAGTCTGGGTTTATTTTGAGAAATCCTGGAAACTTTACGCTCCACTTAAAAGATACATATCTGTTTGTAGAATGTATGAAGTTTTGGAGTGCTATTTTTATAATGATGCGCTTCATGGCTCAAGCATATATTTTTAGCCTCAGCTCCAGTTCATTGGACTGTGGAGGCTGGATACACGCTCTGATTCTTGGGAACTGTATTTGTAGTATCTGAATGCATAGCTCAATGACTTGTCCGGCTGAGAGGATCCTACCATATTTAGGACAGAGTCAGAGTATTTAAGAGGCGCCCACAGCATCTCTGTCTGGGTAGGCTTTTCTCAGATGGTCTGAATGTTGTGTGAATGAGGCCTTTTGACAGAGTTTTTCTGTGGGGACAAGTTCTTCTTTGTGTGAGGAATGAGTTTTGCTTTGCTTCTTTGCTAGTGAAATAAATTGTAGAAGAATGGATTGGTATTCAGTTTCTGTACTTTTGAGTGTCTCGTTTGGAGCAGTGCCTCGGCGAAGCAAGAGACAGCTCAGCCCGGTAACAGCGAAAAGTACGTATCAAAAGACATCAGATGCGATTTATGAGAAATATTACACTGATGGCAGCTTGTGGGATTGATCGCCAGGATCTAACTCGAATCATCGAGAGTCGGACTTTTGTTGGATAGCAGTAACCAGTAAAAGCGGTATTTAGTTAGTTGCAGTATTCACAGTACTTTGATCATTATTATAATTGGAAACTCTTCAATATAGAGTTTTTGCTTGTGTTGTGTATCAATGAAAGAAAAAAATGGACTTGTTGAAATTGTTTATTTTCATGAAAATACTACATTTTTGCGACGAGGAATCATGCCTACATATGGGAAACTAGAGGAATGTGATGAAAAATAAGAAGAAATGGACACAATACACGGAAAGACTTGGACTTTACTTCGCTGAAAACGAGGTGGCAGACGCGGGCAAAGCATAAGTGAATCTGTTGTCAGTGTGTGGAAGCAAGGTTCACAAGCTAATGAGTGACTTGCTAGCACCTGTGAAGCCTGGGGACAAATTGTATGATGAACTCTTTAAATTAATTAAGGACTACCTTCATCCAAAACCCTCGGAGGTCGTCCAGAGATATAAATTTCACAGCAGTATAAGAGAGCCTGGTCAGTCAAGTAGCTGCATACACAGCAAATTTACGACGCTTAGCCCAAGATTGTAATTTTCAAGCCGGCTCCCTTGAGGATATGCTAAGAGACAGACTAGTATGTGGCAAAAACAATGAGAAAATACAAAGGCGATTATAGCCTGAGACTGAACTTAATTTTCGATGAAGACTTCCAAAATCTCGGACATACCCTTCTCGGCATTTTCACCTTTTCTTCGTTCGGGTCGATGGGCATGGTGGGCGAAGCTTGCTTACCAAGTAATGTTTAATATCCGCGGACGCCTGATTACACTCTTCTGGAGTCCATGTCTGTTGATCTGAACATTGATATTTGTCATCATGTCTATGGATTAACGATTTTAGATTAACGTTTTGGTACTTCGACCTAAACTACTTTAAGAAGACAACAGAAATAACTACAGCAGCTGAACAGGCAGAAAAAGGGGCATCAGTTATCCAGAATCAAACTAATAGCGAGGGGAAGGAAAACGCGGAAAATGATAAGAGACCACCCGACTAAAAAGACAAAATGGTGGCGTCGGGCCGGCAGATTTTTTATGCTCCACGAAGAATTTCGGGGGAGCATATAGTCGCCGCTTCGTCCGTCCCGCTCTTGTCCACGCGAATTCGCAGAAACTACTGGTCGGATTTGAATGAAGCTTCATGGGAATATTAAGTATCGAAGATGGACGCGCATATCATCTGCGCGTTTAATTTCGATGATTTTTCCAAAACTTATGGCCCTTTGATGAATTCTGCATGAATATATAGGGTACTGTTCGTGTCCACTCGAATTCTGAACAACTACTTGCAGAAATTCAACGAAACTTCAATGGAATCTTAAGCAGCACTAGGGGATGCGCATATTATCCGTGAAATCTGGTTAGATGATTTGTCACAGAGTTATGGTACTTTGTTTAAAGCTCCAGTGTAAGGTCACTGTGGCTATCTTTAGAAAAACTTTGTCATCACTCTGGTGCCTACATTTATTGATGGATTTTAAAATTACTTCACAGAAATAATATCTTAAGCATGTTTGACTTTTAGGGTCCAGGGCTCAAGGTCAAGGTCACTGTGGCTATTTTTAAAAAAAACTTTGTTTTCGCTCTAGTGCCTACATTTATCCATGGATTTTAATATAATTTCGCACAAATTTTGAATACGATAATATCTCGAGCAAGTTCAACCTTCAGGGTCCTGGGCTCAAGGTCAAGGTCACTGCGGCTATATTAAAAAAAAAACTTTGTCATCGCTCTAGCGTCGTCATTTGCTGTTGGATTTTAATATAACTTCACACGTTCGACTTTCAGGGTCCTTGGCTCAAGGTCAAGGTCACTGTGGCTATTTTTAGAAAAACATTGTTTTCGCTCTAGTACCTACATGTATTGATGGATTTTAATATAATTTCACACAAATGTTGAGTATGATAATATCTCGAGCAAGTTTAACTTTCAGGGTCCTCGGCTCAAGGTCAAGGTCACTGCGGGTTTTTAAGAAAAAAATTGTCATCGCTCTAGCGTCGTCATTTGCTGATGGATTTTAATATAACTTCACACAAATGTTGGGTATAATAATATCTCGAGCAAGTTCAATATTCATGATACCACTCTTTAACTAGGATAATGTTTCCTGTTCCGACTATTGCACCTTCGGGGAGCATCCATCGGTTTCACCAATATTCTTGTTTTAAATAAAAATAAAAAATGAGTTCCTTTAAGAGCAATGAAAACATTCATAAGAAAGAAGATGGGTCATACTACGTAGTTTCGGCTAATAAAGCCTCAGTGACCCTGTAATTATCCGACAACGAATGCCAGAGGAAACTTACTGCAATTTTGCCAATTTCGAATAGGCAGTCGATTCAAAGACTGATATAAATCAAAATGGGGTCCAAATAATTAAAAACTTGTCTAGAATATGAGTCTAAAGACTGCTATTCTCGTTTCGGTTTCAGAACTTTGGGGTTGAGACACAGTGATGAAGCTTAAATATCAAAAAGGCCTCTGTAACACTAAATTTTGTATAGTTACGCCTTACTTGTAACCGCAATGGACATTTCAAACGACGGTGTAAAGTGCAGGAACACAAAATAGGCACACGGCAAAAACACCCGGTTCCCAAAAACCTACACCGTCCAACACATTGGAGGATGGTCATGGGCGCTGACAAAAAACATTCAGTAAAAATCAGTATGTCGAGAAAGAGGAAATACAGCAAAGTGAGGAGGAGTCATTTGAAGAATATTTGATGTATAAAGTAACCAAGAAATAAGAAGACCCATATCGGGCAAAAAAATGGGACTGAATGGCTGTGAAATAGATATGGAAATAGACACGGATGCTTCAAAAACAGTATTATCAGAAAAAACACTATTACAAATAAAACAGGGAACATACTTGCCATTTCAAAACACTATTGAAAATCTACACTGGAGATATAATACCAGTTGTCGGCTCATGTGATGTAGAAGTTCAGTATGAAGGAAGTAGTCCAGAAATTTTAGAGGTAATAATTATGAAAGGGAATGGACCAAATTTATTGGACCGAGATTGGTTAAAAAAGATAAAATTAAATTGGTCAGAAATTGGTTACATTAAAGAATCAGATAAAGAGGAGGACTCATTACTGAATGAATACAGTGACGTGTTTGGGAAAGATCTATGAACGGTGAATGGAGTGACTGCAAAATTCATGTTGACGAGAGGGCACAGCCAAAATACTATAAGGCTAGACTAGTTCCAAAGGCATTAAGGGACAAAATAAGTAAAGAACAGGATAGACTAGAAAATAATGGTACCATAACCAAAGTCCAATACTCAGAGTGGGCAGCTCCAATTGTTCCACAGGCCCCCGCCCATCGGGGCTTGAAGAAATACATGGGCTGCATGATGCTTCCATGCAGAGCTGATACCGACCCGCACATGAGTACTGTTAAACTGCTGAGAGGATCTAAGTCTGCCCAGGCAAAGCGGTGCGAGTCGGCCCGTCCATGCTTATACACCCTATTAGTTTCATTGGGCGGTAGGGCTTGAGATGTCATTTCATCTGAATGTCGGGTAAAAGTTCCACTAATTGGAAGCAACGTCTCCAAAATGACCTTTACAGTGTTGACGGGGACGTTAAACCTCAAATCAAACAAACAGAAAACATTTTTACCACGGTTAAAAGAAGAAAACACAATGCACATCTGCGGTGATTTAAAGTAACTGTGAACAGGGTATCGAAACTAGATCAGTATCCAGTTCCAAAGACTGAGGATATATTTGCTGAAATAGGTAGTGGAAGTACATTTACAAAATTAGATTCATCGGATGCTTATACACAAATTCCACTGGACGAACACTCTAAAAATTCACAAACATTAACACACACAAATGGTAACATCAGTATAATAGATTGTGCTATGGAATCTCCTCTAGTTCAGAAATATTCCAAAGAACAATGGATAATGTCCTACAAGGACTAGAACATACAAGAGCACGAGTGGATGACATTCTAGTCACAAGCAATACAAGAAAGGAACCTATTAGTATATTAAGGGAGGTACAGAAACGTTCATGATATGCTGGAATGAGACTGAAATGCTCTAAATGCATATTTATGGTCCAGAAGTAGTGTATCTGGGTAAAAGAATCGACGAAGAAGGCAAACACCCAATACATGAAAAAGTGCAAAGCAATAAACAAATTGGCACGCCCAACAAACTTGAAAGAGTTACAGGCATACTGTGGAATAATTAACTATTACTCTAGATTTTTACCTGTCCAGAATTATGACCTCGTTATATGACTTATTACAAGGAAACGTGAAACTGTGTTGGACAAAACAACAAGTGAAAGCATGGGAAGAATAAAAATTCTACTGTTGTCATATGATGAATTAGTACATTTCGATCCGGTGAAGGATATAGTTTTGGCATGTGATGCTCCACCTTTTGGTCTTGGGGCAGTGATATCACATAAGATGGTGGACGGCTCAGAGAGGCCAATCGGATCTGCGTCAAGATGCGTCAAGCGGAAAAAATTATAGTCATATTGATAAGGATGGATTGGCAGTAATTTTTAGAGTTAAAAATTCCCATCAATATCTATATGTAAAACGGTTTGACATAGTCACAGACCATAAACCACTTCTGGGACTTTTCAAAGAAGACCGACAAATTCCGAGCATGGCTGCTTCGAGGATACAAAGATGGGCAGTTACATTGTTAGCCTTGGAGTATACGTTAAATTACAGAGCTGGAAATTACAGGCAAATTGTGATGGGTTATCACGACTGCCAAATAAGGACAGCTATAAATCAGATCCCCCAGAACCAGCAGAAACACAGTTATTAATTGAAACCCGCCAAGCCAATTTGTGTCTTCGAGCATTCCGTCATGACAAATTTTAACTGCGCATGCCCAGTCATTCAGAGGGGCCAGGGATATGGCTTTCTGTCTGAAGGTTCCTCTTGATTCACTGCTAGTATGAGCGAGCAGCAAAGGTTCTGGCGAGACTGCGCGAATGCGCAGGCTCGCCTGAACCTTCGCTGCTCGCATAGGCGATAAGTACCAAAATCGCTTGACGGGGCCCAATTGAACAATTAGAAACAATGCCAGTCACTGCCAAACAAATAAGGTTGATGACTGATAACGACCAAACAATAGCAAAAGTTACCACCAAAACAAGAATGAAGAGTTAAGGTCCTATTTTGCGAGACGAACTGAAATCATGGAATTTGATGGCTTATTATTGTGGGGTACGAGAGTAATAATACCCTCAAACGGCCGAGGTCATATGTTGAATGAACTGCATGAGGGCCACACAAGAATGAGCAAAACTAAAAGTTTGGCCAGGAGTTACAGACATGGACAGAGACATCGGAAGCAGGGATGGCGTAAAAAGTCTCCCTGCCCTACCTCATAGTGTTGTTTATATTTTCTTGTCCTTTGGGATCATTGATTCCATTGTGGAATTTTGAAAATACTTGAGGGTCACTGAAGAGGCCTTATTGGCCGAAACTAGCTGGGCTGGCCAAGAAAACATGTACCGTTCATATTGTCCAGTTCTGTGCTGTATTCCTTGCTTCCAAAGGACAACCCTTTTATAGAACATATTTAACGTCACTACAGCTGGTGTCTGGGAACGTGTGGCGGCCGTAAAAAGTCTCCCTGCACTACATCATAGTTCAGTTTATATTTTCTTGTCCTTTGGGGTCAATGATTCCATTGTGGAATTTTGAAAATACTTGAGGGTCACTGATGAAGCCTAATTGGCCGAAACTAGCTAGTCTGGCCCAAGAAAACATGTACACTTCATATTTTCCAGTGCTGTGGTGTATTCCCTGCTTCCAAAGGATAACCCTTTTAAAGAACATACTGAGTGCTGCGAAGTATGCCAAATGAATCAGAATAGCCCTCCAAGTGCACTGTTATAGCCCTGGCAATGGCCAGAGAAACCATGGAGTAGGCTACACATTAATTATGCAGGACCTTTTGTGGGAAAAAATTTCTTGATAATAATTGACGCATACTCCAAATGGATGGATGTGTACCCAGTACATTCGGCGAATTCGGCAACAACCATTAAAAATTTTCATCAATCATTCGCTGTTAATGGACTCCCAGACATGATTGTTTCAGATAATTGAAATTGTTCACAAGTAGTGAATTTGGTACTTTTGTTTAACAAAATGTGATAAAACATATTAAGACAGCACCATACCGCCCAAGTTCCAATGGGCTAGAAGAACGGGCAGATCAAATTTTTAAAGACGCAATGAAGAAACAAAAATATGGAACAATTGAAACAACTATCACGATTCCTGTTTAGTTATAGAACAAGTCCACAAAACACAACAGGAACTCCCCAAGCAGAAGTGTTAGACACTTAAAATAGAAGTGAAGGCATTGACCCTAATGGAAACATCAATAGCGGAAAGCCAAAATGACAATTACTTTCCCACAAAATGGCCAATTGGCTATCCAAATTAAAATAATAAAAGTGATACAGACACTCAAAGACAATCCATAACAAAAAATAAACCGCGACAGAAGAACCTCCTTGGAATGGTCAGTGAAACGAATTCCACTAGGGGGCTTAAATCGATTTTCCGTGGTCAGAAGCCTCACCCTTATTTCCATCGCGATTTAAACAAATTATTTGTTCATTTCGCATGATGACCTCCTAACTCATCAGTGCAACATCTCCATGAACACAAAAAAAAAAAAAAATCAAACAGCAACAGAGATGAATCAACGGTGACTCGACAGCAAGAAAACACTGAAATACTGGAGCAAAAGAAAACCCAAAATTAAACTCCGATGGGCCCGACCAGAGACAGAGCATCAGGCACCAAGCAATATTACATAGAATTAGATCTCTCTAGTTCCCAGTAAGCCTTTACGCTGGATCCGTCATAGAATCTGAGGCCTGACCCACCGGCGTGCAAATAAAGAGGAAAGCAAAGTTGTCAACCGTGACTGGGTTAACAACCATGCATGCAGTCTGTCGTATAACATTTATGTTGCACCCAATCTTTTTATATCGAAGAATGATTTTTCGAAATGGGGTGCTGAAGTCATTGCGGTTATACATTTTTCTGAATTTATATACTAAGTCACCTTAAAATTCGGGTTCCGATAGACCTTGTTGCAGAAGAGATTTAAGTCCAATATTGAATTTTGAAATTCAATCAGAATGACGGCTATAAACTTTTGAAAAGGCTTTGCGTAGTTTATGGTACCGATAACCCTGATTAAGAAGATTAGCAGTTAACCTTTTATTACGAGTGTTGAAGTCAGTTACATGACTACACACTCTGGCAAATCGAATTAACTGCGTTAAAGACTCGATTTGATTTGATTAAGCCAGACATAAGGAGTCGAGCTCAACAAGGACAGTATAGACAAAAGTTGAATCATAACAAAAGGAAACTGAGAGAATTTAATATTTCAGAACCAGTATGGGTGGAGAATATGAATTGGGGAAAACTGGCTAAAGGGAACAATAACAGAGATAAAAGGGCGACTATCAAATATGGTGAAACTAACTAATGGTGGTCTCATCGTAAGAAAACATGTAGCTCAAATACGAGGTAGAGTTGAAAAGGTAATATCTGACGAAAGTAATGAGCTTCCTGAGTTACACACGGATGTAACTCCGGAGGTATTAGTAGAAAACTCTGATGCTGAGGACACACATCTGGACAAAATGAAACAATCAAGACGGTTGAACTCATAGTTGAAACTCCAATGACCTCAGAGCTAACCATGGGTCAACTGCTGATGAAAGAATAACTCCACCGACAGAACCATTATCTCAAAGGCCACAAAGATTTAAGATTCAAGGATTATATCATGGAGTTTAAATAGGTGTAAACAAGAGCAGCTGTATGTTAAATGGCAGAATAATCCCTTACAGTTGCTATAGGTTCAAAGCAATTTAACTTTGTTCCTGTTAAAAGTGCCGTTTATTTGTCAATAAATTTTTATTTTTCGTTTGGCTGGATAATAAACAATTCTATGTTTAAGACCATTTGGGATATAATTCAATCCAGCAGGAAAAGAGACATTGTATATGAGGTAAAAAGACGAAATCATGTTTTCACGGGACAGCATAGTCAAGACTCTCGGAAGTTCAGGAGGAAGTTTAGACTAGTAAAGCTTTATTGAACGACATTCTAGCTTTTTCATATGTTTAGGATTAAAAGTTCTTGTTTTTTTTTTAAGAACATGATGTTTTCCTAAGTGGGGAGTGGGTGTTGGATAGTAGCATTTGTTTGTTTGATTTGATGTTTAACGTCCCCGTCAACACTGTAAAGGTCATTTTGGAGACGTTGCTTCCAATTTTGTGGGACTTTTACCCGACACTGAGATGAAATGACATCTCAAGCCCTGTCGCCCAATGAAACCAATAGGGTTTATTTAGCATGGACGGTCCGCCTCGCACCGCGGTTCCTGGACAGGCTTAGATCCACAAAGCGGTTTACCAGTACTAGTGTGCTGGCCGGACTCAGCTCTGCGTGGAAGCATCATGCAGCCCATATATTTCTTCAAGCCCCTATGGGCGGGGGCCGGTTGGATAGTAGTAACCCCTAATACGGGCACTTTGTTAGTTGCAGTTTTCACAGTACTTTGATCATTATTATAATTATAGGGTTTTTGCTTGTGTTGTGTATCAATAACAGAAAGAAATGGACTTGTTGCAATTGTTTATTTTCATTAATATACTACAACTTTAACACCTTCTGCGAAGAGAATGGTGTCTCAAAGGGTGATTCTGGTCAGTCCTTTTGTTCTTGTTGCGTGTTTTATGTTTCAAGGACTGTGTAGCTCATTTTGAAATAAGATGTGATAAATGTAAAAGGTTTGAACCCCAGAAGTTGTATAAGTGCATTTTATCATTCATGTATTGTTCTTTTGACAAATTTCTTCTAGAGTTTAATGGTGATACTTTGAGTTCACAGTGGAAAATTTATGACTTATGGATATTTTCTTTAGCAGGAAAATCAGTAAAGAAGAAAATAATTAGTGTCACATATTAATTACTTTCATGGTTCTTGGTTGGAAATGAAAAGATGATATGCCTGGAATAATACCGATATTGTGCTTAACATTTAGTGACCGACAATGTTTTTGGGACTTAGTATTTGCTAACATGTGCTGAGTGGTCCTCTGTAAAACAGGTAAAAATGAATTCTATGTTCTGGAAGAAGAACGTGTAAACTGGGTGGATCAGTTTCAGGAGACAAAGTGTAACACTTGAAAAAAAAAAAAAAAAGAATATTGTATTCACAGTCTATGTTGTTGATGACAGAGCCGGTGCATAGGCATGTTGCTGCTTGGGATGTTGCAGAGGTGCTCATATGAAGGGATGCTGTGACTCTTTCTGTGGTATGAGCATAGTTGTTTATCGCTGATGACATGGAGAGAATTTGAAAAGAATGCATGAAGAGAGCAGAGGTGCAACAGGCTCGGTCTTCAAATTCCTTTTTTTTTAAATGAGTATAGTCAATGAAAATGTCAGATCGACATTAGGGATGATCTGTCATAAGTGGCTTCTACTAAACCGGTAAATAGCTCTCAGATGATTATTTGTCAGAATGAAATATATCATTTATTCGTTGAAGAGAGGAGATCTAGTGAAGCAACTGAGCAGCATGTACCATATAGGAGTCGCTGTCCACGTAATATATACACAGGCCATTGAATGGGAAGATGAATAAAATGTGAACCTGTATGTCAAAAATATAATGAAGGGCTGTAAGTCTGTTTATGCACCCCGGGAATCTTTGATTCGGGGTCATAAAGTATTTGCCCTGTCTGTCTGTTTGTTTGTGTCTGTCTGTCCGTCACAAAAACTTTAACCTTGATCATAACTTCAAAAGAATTTTACCTAGCCCCATGAAACTTCACACACCTATTTACCATTACATGGGCTACATTCTGACAAAGGGTCATAACTCTCTTGTCATTTTTGGCTGAATTATCTCCCCTTGAAATTTTGCAAAAAAAAACTCAGAAATTGGCTCCCACGGGGTGCATTGGTCACCTATAGTGGCAGCTTTTGTTGTTTCAGATTTCGGCACTAGAAACTGGACATATTTATCAGCAGATTCATGTTAGATTAGAAATTGGAGCCAGAGACATGACGTTTAGGATATTTTGTCATGTTTATGAGGCTGCTCACCTAACATTTTGCAGAGATAAGCAAATGTTAATTATTTTTTTCTGCTGGGAAGAAAGAAATGTTTTGTTTAAAATTATGTTTTCCCACAGTTTACATGCCCAAAAAAATTAACTGAATGGAACCGGCTGGACCCAGATATCCAGGATTTCAGATTGTAATATGCTGTCATTGTGAGTGGATATGTTAAGCGTTTTTGTGAAAGTTTCAGGTGGATAGTGTTTGTTCTGCAGAAGAATGGAAATTTTATGAAAAGGAAATAGAAAGAAAAGATTTTCTTTATCACTGGAATTCAAAGGGGGAGTTCCAAATCTGCCCACGCACAGATTTTCTTGAAACTTCAGTTGTTGTTTACTTGAGGTCTATCAACTATATATATAACTTTGTTTCATTTGATAAATTACTATAGGTCTCAGGAGATGTCCCTGAGGTAATCCCCTGTAGAGGTCATACACACCTGTGAACTTTAGAGTCTTAAATCAATAGGTATGATTATTTTCAAATTTTGTTGCTTTAATTGGCAACAGAACTCCATAAGGATTAATCTAATACAAAAATGTAAATGTGTCTATGTCTTTTAATCTTCCTGATAAATTTGTTTACCACATTTCTTCTATTTTTCATGAAAATTTGCAAAGATTAACATTTTCATCATAAGTATTAGATGTGTTACTGATCTTGTCACCCCAAGATATTGCATATAAAATAGGCCACATATGTGCTCCCTTATAGCAAACAAATTTCAATAAAATCAGAAACCGGTAACAATGTTTTTGAAAGCTAGATATGGGTTCGGATCAATTTTTGTGCCAAGATCAGTTTCAGTACCAGGGGACAATATTTCCTTAAAGTGTATTTTTATTGTGTTTTATGTCCATTTAGGGCCACCTTATCATACAAAGCTTAGCATAGGCATTTGTATAATAAAAACTCACTCACCCCCCCCCCCCCAAAAAAAAATAAATAAATAAATAAATAAAATAAAATAAAAATAAAAGTAAATGAGAACATACATTATCAACGTATACACATTATCAACGTATACAAGTCTAGTTTTATCCAAAATTTTTAAAGAGAAAAATAAAATGCATTCATGCACTGTCCATGATGAATGTTGGTGTTGACAATATTGCTAAAAAATTGCATTATGACACAATAGGAATAAGAGATGGTGGATCTTTTTACCCTATTTTATTTGGCCTTCTTGTACATTTAAACCCTGCAATACAAATACACTTGATGTCAGTAATACTCAATGACCTTATGGATTTTCTTAATTAATTACTTTCAGAATCTTTTTTTTTTCCTTAATTGTTTTTGTTGTTGTCATGTTCTTCTTTAAAATAAAACAGCAGTCAATAATTTGCAAACTTGAAGGGAAAGACTGATTTTCTGATTTGTCCTTATGATTGATTGGTTCTTGCATTGTTGATGTTTTCTTACATCACTTGGTCAAAGAGACTCACATTCCGCTCCCACATCAAACGTTTTGTGAGATTATGGAAAGAATTTTCTGCATTTTTTTCTTGGTTCATTATAACATCTGCAGTGTAAGGTACAATGTCTAAGTCTACAAAATAAATGCAGAGCTAGTCACACTGGAACTAGTTGTAGAATTGTCATTTGGCATACACTTCCCTAAATGAAATAGGTAGAAGGCAAGTTGCTGTAAGAAATTATTTTATAGCTGATATTATATTTAGATGTAGTTATACCATTCGCATATTTAGTATGGCGTGAATCAGCTGTTAGCTGTACTACTAGCATAATTGCGGAGCCAAAATCTGCAGTTGGCTTTATATTTTTCTATAGCACTGATAGCAAATATACTGTTGACTCTTTTCTTCCTCTGAAATCGTTTGAAAATATGAATAGTCTTCTCTATTATATTAAAGCATGTTACTAAAAAATAACTGGTTGTTTTCCAGATCATATTTAACAATATAACTTTCTTACATGAATTTGCACAGCAGGCGACATTTGTTACGTTTTAAGTAGACTGTAGCTTAGTTCTGATTTTGAGGGGACATTGTCAGAGTGGCAAAAGAGCCAAAACAACACTGTTTCCATTTTGTCTACGGTAATCTGTGTATACAATGGGCCAAAAGTCTGTGGTTTTATGAACTACCTGGCACACCATGTGGTTTTATGAACTACCTGGCACACCATAATAAAAACATCATAAATCTTGGCTATTCAAGCAAGCTGTGCCATTCCGGTATGACAGACTTTTCAAACATTTTAAGTTGACTGTATCATACTTATAATACTGCATTGTACATACTTATTACAGAATCAAGAAAATTGTCTGGTTTACAGAACCATCCATTTTACTTGCCAGTTCAACAGTCTTTGTCATAATAAGCTTCAGCAAGCTTTAAGATTACATTAAATACAAAAACTCTCGTTATATAATGAAATATATTTTTATTGAATTGTTAATGAACGCTCAAAATAAATTGTGTTATTGGTGTCCCCTGGGGTACCATAACTGATACAGCTGCTGATTATATGAGCTCATACAATACACATCATGGTTTTAACATACATATATTCATGTTTATATATATTATTTGCAAGCAATTTCTCGATTGAAAATGTTATACCATATCTACAAATGGTTTGAAAAAAAAAATCTGACCATTACTATTCAATGTTCAAATGCAGTATGTTACCCGTCTCAGATTTTCACGAAAATTCGATAAAATGTTCTTCACATATATGGGCAATTTTCATATTAAAATGATGAGGTGACAAGAACTGCAACAGTATGAAATCAATAGTCAAACATACTCCAAAAGATTTTATGGTTGTGAAGTCTAGGGTCTCCTCCATATGAAATTGAGCATGGTCTATAGAACTTTACCTGAACAATAGTAAATGTGAAACAAAAATAATCTCAAATGACTACAGTGATGCCTGAGAACAAAATAACTCCAAAGCATAAGAAGCTGTTGTGTATATGTATACTTGTTTGGGGGTACCCCTATTTTCAGATGCAGAAATAAACAAAACATTGTTGATTTATAATGAACACAGATATAAGAGTGAAATAGCTAAATAATGAACAGTCATTTACCAGGTATTAATTATGCACAATATCATGGACATCTGTGCGTGGGCAGAACCCTATGGAAATTTACTATAGGCTGGAACTCCCCCTTTGAAAGTTTTGTGTATTCATTCAACAGAGAAATCCGTGGATGAATTAATACAGAATGTATGTAAAACACGAGTGGTTCATATTTAAAAGTGTTTTTCAACTAATTCTGCAAATGAGAAAGTAATTTGATTTTGTGCAGCCTCTTACGGTTCTGATGCATTATTGTTTCAATTTTGGGCATTCTCTTATAATTGGTATTTAGTGACAATATCAGTTCTAGATGTATAAATACATGTATATGTCGTCTGAAGATAAATTCTGCATCTTTGATTTATGTTTAATTTGAGAGGCGTTCTAAAGAACATATCTTTAGTTTCTGTTATTTTTTGAATGGAATATGTACACATGGTGAAAAGAAGTAGATTATGCTATTCTTGGTTTTGGAATTAAAGTGGAATAATTATTGTATAAATTTGGTGCTATATATTTTAAAGTGCTATTTTGAAGTGCTGTGTTCTAGCAAAATGGTTTCTGAATCACTGGAACAAAGTGGAATCACTGGAACAAAGTGTGTTTCAAATTCAGAATATTGGAATTAAATGGTTTAAAATTCGTTTTTGCAGTACATGTCTGCAAGTTATTTCATGTGTGTTCTAAGAAATTGTATTCCATGGAAGTTCGTATTTAAAGGAAAATAAAACATGCTTTGCTATGCTGTCGTTATGGAAAGCTTCGGACTGGAACGCTGGGCTGGGGGTGCAATGCGGTTTTTGCAGAGTATGTTGGGTATATGTCCAATCAGGCAAACGGTACAGACAGCATACCTACGAGGATCTTCTATGACATTTATTTCAAGGCTTCTGAATGCCTTCCACATAAAATTGTTCGTGACTGTTCTTGAGGTATGCTGCAAAGTAAAGGAAAATGTTCTTGAGGAAAAAGGAGCAATTTGCGAAAAAAGACATGAGTAAAATTCACGTTGAAGAACGAGTTCTTTGCTTTTGTTTCTTCGCGTGAAGAGTTATCTCCCACTTTTTTAGTATGATGCTACCCTTTTGGAGCTTATCACCTATTTAGAAATAAAGTAGGGACATTTATCGTTAATTTGAGACTAGATTCATCCTTTATGACGGTGAGGTATGTTTGAGTCCATTGAACTTGGTTCGGCAACGCGCCTATCACGGGTTGATCTCTAAAACTGAAAATGCCACTGAGCTTTTTTAGTAACCTAAAATCTTATGAGTTTGCTGAGCTTGTGGTATTAAGTAAGAACATGATTTAACTAGCTCTTTCCAAGGCCACTCGCAGGTGGCCTTAGAGAAAGAATATGCATAAACATGTCATACACATGCACATACATATAAAAACACATAGCAAAACGAGAAAAATACAATATTTTCGAAGAAAATGGGAGTTTATAACTAATTTAGCAGACTTTGATCGGCCTCCGCCCATCGAGACTTGAAGAAATAGATGGGCTGCATGATGCTTCCACCAATAGCTGAAACCGACCACACACGAGTACTGGTAAACTGCTTAGTGAGTCTAAGCCTGCACAGGCAAAGGGGTGCGAGTCGGACCGCCCATGCTTAAAAACCCTATTGGTTTCATTGGGCGACAGGGCTTGAGATGTCATTTCATCTCAGTGTCGGGTAAAAGTCCAACAAAATTGGAAGCAACGTCTCCAAAATGATCTATGCAGTGCTAACGGGGACGTTAAAATCTCTAATCAAACAAACAAACAGACTTTGATACTTTCTTCATAAGTTATACCAATTGTTATAACTGAATATAACTTTTTAGACATTAACGATTCCTTATTACAATTAAACGTCATTTAGTTCTCTTGCCACATATTCTTTTCATAGAAACTTAGCATATTCACTCAGAAAAATTGAAGTAGGGGTAAGTAAATTATCAGAATTGTTTTCGCGAATAGTATATTTTATCCCTAGTAGTATATTCTATCACTTTGAAAGATTTGAAAAGCAACATTAGCTTTCATAGGTATGGTTTCCTTTGGTATAGTCATTATATTAAGCTATATATCAATGAAGCTATATGTCAATGAACACCTGAGAACCATCATACAAGTTCCTGCAAAATAGAAGTGGAGGCAATGATCAGGAATCGATACAATCAACCCACAGCTCCCATCAGAGACACCAAAGGGAAAGACACACAAACATGAACCAACAGCCACTAATGGAAACACCAACAGCGGAAAGCCAAAAGGACAGTTACTTCCCCACAAAGTCTATTAGAGCAAGAGTCTGTTTTAGCTTGTGTTTGATGTCGGTCATCACCTCTTGAAGTAACAGTGGATGAAGTGGGTCATCTTGTGTGAGAGCCAGAATCGTTTCTTCTAGTGTGTCTCTGTAGAGTTCCATAGCTCTGAAAAGCCTTGAGCGAATTCTGGAGACAGAATTACATTACATTTACAACAAGTACATGTATGTGTATTGTAGACTGTTTTACAGGGGTATACATTAATGGCCTTATTTTTGCAAACCCCCCCCCCCAAAAAAAAAAAAAAAAAAAAAAAAAAACATAGACTGTTGATACTCATTAAAAGGTCCTATGAGGCGGCTGTAATGAGTACACACAATCTATGTTTAGATAGAGGTGGCTCTAATGAGTACCCACACTGTATGCTTAGATGAGAAAGATGCCATTTTAGACAAGAATTCCGCAGAAGGCGGCTTCACCCCTGCCGGGACAAAGGCCACAATCAGAATAGGGCTATTTAATATGTTTACATCATTCTTAGCAGTGCTTAGTTGGAAAACTATGTTAATGTAGATAAAGTGCCCAGTGTGGTACATTTACCCCTGCCAGTGCCATTCCCTCTAATGACTTGTCTTTAGTACTGACTTTTCATTTTATACAGCCAATTGATAAGTTGTGATAACCGGTCTATTAAATCAATAAAAAATATAATCTGATATTTAAAAAATTAAAATAATTTTAAATGCTTGTTTGTTTGTATTGAAGATTTACGTTGACATAAAATGTGTCAACTCAATGGAGCCCAAAGTAAAGGTGTAGATCACTGGGTTAAATTACCTGCCGTGTCAGTACATCGAGGAGAAGCAACATGCAAAGTTTGTTGGTTGTAGGCCTTATAAATAAGAAGTTCTGGGATGTTTATGCAAAATTTGTAAAAGTCACTATAGAGCGCTAAATATATGTCATGGTCAGCGCTACAAAGAACCTGCGAAGTCAGATCATTGAGGAGAAGCATTATGCAGGGTTTGGTAATTGTAGGCCTTATATTTGAGGAGATAACTAACATAAACGTGAAACGTGTCAAAGTCACTGGAGTGCAAATTGTAGGTCAAAGTAACCGGGTCAAGGTATCTCTCAAGTCAATGGGCGGGGCCGACTATGCAAGGTTTGGTGGTTGTAAGCCTTATAGTTGAGGAGATATTGAGCATCGACATAAAATCTGTTAAAGTCATTGCAGTGCAAAATATAGGACATGGTCACCGGGTCAAGGCACTATGCAAGGTTTGATAATTGTAGGCCTTTTAGGTATTTGAGGAGATCTGGAACGTCGATTTAAATTGTGTCAAGCAAAATATAGGTACAGGTCATCGGTCAAAGCGCCTGCAAAGTCAGGAGGTTAGGTAGGTGTTTCATGTAAGGTTTGATGTAGTTGATTACAATACTAATTTTAACGTAAATTTCGAGCTAAGACATAAATGTTGGCAGACGGACTGACGAATGGCCGAACGAACGGACGGAAAAGCGGACGCCTAACAATCAGTTGCGACAAAAATCGGCGTAATACGAGAAACGCGTAAACTTAAGCAACGGAACAAAGAATCTACGGTTTCATAGGCAAGAAATGGAACCTCCATTACGAAAACACGCCTATACAAATATATTGTACATTTTACCACCAAAAAATGAAAATTTTCCGACCACAAATTGTGGTATTTTTCTTATTTCTCTCAAAACACAGATTGTGGATACTCGTTAGAACCGCCTCGGCGAGGCGGTTCTAACGAGTACCCGCAATCTATGTTTTTGAGCGGAAATAAAAAAATAATGTATACCCCTGCAAACCCCAGTTTTAAAATGGTAACTTTAAACGTAAACTACGTGCGTTTAAACGAAACAATACTAGACTTAAGTGACTGTCTATTATATTATTAAATCATGGACGCCACTCTATGCTTTCATTTTTAAGTTCATTACCCGTTTCTGTTTTACGTCTTCTGGACACCGAGGCGAATAAATTCTACGATAGTTCTAATCAGTTATATGATGCGGCTCTCCTAACTAGAGCCTATACTCAGCCTACTCTCCGTCCTTACATTGATTCTGAAATTCATCATAAACGCGATTTCTTCAAAATATCCTTCATTAATAAGGGTATGGATTTTATAGATTTGCCCAGTATCTTCCGTGAGAGCTCTGTGCTTTCTTCAATTCCTGCTTATTTTCAAAATACTGAAACACCTATAATTTGCTATAAATATAACAAACCTATTAGATCTATCATTTTTAATTTTAATAAACTTGTTTCAGATCTTGATATTGATACTAATACTCCTGATTCATGTGATTGTAAAATTTCAGTGTATTGCTATCCTGCTGCTGGTCATGTAATTACTGGCAATTTGAAAATTATTCCAGATTCTAGGATAAGGAATATAATTTCTAAAGGACCGAAATATCGGTTTCCTTCTAAAATTGATTTCAGTAAATGTAGAGATGAAATCGCTGCTTCCTTGAATGAATTCGGTAATCGATGGTGTAAGAAGAGTATGTTGAGCATTAAACCCTTAAGGACTGGAAACTAAGCATTTTAAAACTAGTGAATAAACGCATTTCTTTCTATTCTCAAAATACTAACTTATTACCTCCTAAGCCTAAGACGTCTTTACGTCATCTTAAGCTAGGTATTCAAGAATTTCATAAGAAGTTTGTTTTGGCCCCTGCAGACAAGGCCGCTAACAATGTCGTCGTTGTGTGACGGCTCCACTATGTTAACACGCTTAAGCTTGGTGGTACTAAGGCCTATGAACTTCAGCCTTTAGCTAAGGAGAGAGTTATAGTAGATAAACATATTTGTCATTCAGCCACCAAGTTTGCTGTGTGTGTAACCGAAGGCCAAGACAAGCTTCCTACGCTATACTTCATAAAAGACCTTACAAAGCACGGTTTATTGCAAATTCTAGTTCTTGCACTACCACTGAACTTTCTAAATTATTAACTTCCTGTCTTACTACTATTAAAACGCATGTGATTAAATATTGTGATAAAGTCTTTGAGAGATCAGGAAGAAATCTGTTTTGGTCTATAAAAAATTCGAAGGAGGTTTTAAATAAATTGAAATCCAGACATTTTCGTGCTTCAAGTCTGTCTACTTACGATTTTTCCACTCTTTAAACTACACTTCCTCATAATCTTATAAAAGAAAAGCTTAATGATTTAATTGAAAGGGCTTTTCACAGAGAAGATTCTCTCTATCTTGCATGTAATGTCAGAAATGCATTTTTCACTTCTAAAGAGCATAAAAAATATACACTTTGGTCATGTCAGAAAGTGTGTGATGCCCTCACCTTTCTACTTGACAATATTTATATTAGATTCGGTACTAATTTATTTAGACAAATTGTGGGTATTCCGATGGGTACGAATTGCGCACCTCTTGTGGCTGATCTGTTCTTGTATTGTTATGAAAGACTTAAGAGACTTCATGTTTTCGCTTTCCATTGATAACCAATCTGAAATTATTGAAGCTTTTAGCTCCACTTCTAGATATTTAGATGATTTATTAAATATTGATAATACCTATGTCGATGGTTTGATCAGTCAGATTTACCCCCCCCCAGAACTTCAATTAAATAAAGCAAATTCTTCTGATACCGAGGCCCCGTTTTTGGATTTACATCTATCTATTGTGGATGGGTTTGTTTCGTGCAAAATTTATGATAAACGCGATGACTTTGATTTTGAGATTGTAAATTTTCCTTTTTTGGATGGTGATGTTCCTCGTGCGCCATCCTATGGCGTTTATATTTCGCAATTAATTCGATTTGCTAGAGTGTGTAGTCATGTAACTGACTTCAACACTCGTGATAAATTATTAACTGCTAAACTCCTTAATCAGGGTTATCGGTACCATAAACTACGCAAAGCATTTTCAAAATTTTATAGACGCCATTCTGATTTAATTTCAAAATTCAATATTGGACTTAAATCTCTTCTGTAACAAGGTCTATCGGAACCCGAATTTTATGGTGACTTAGTATATAAATTCAGAAAAATATATAACCGCAATGACTTCAGCACCCAATTTCGTAAAATCATTCTTCGATATAAAAAGATTGGGTACAACATGGATGTTATACGACAGACTGCATGCATGGTAGTTAAGCCAATCACGGTTGGCCACTTTGCTTCCCTCTTTAATTGCACGCCGGTGGGTCAGGCCTCAGATTCTATGACGGCTCCAACGTAAAGGCTTATTGAGAATTAGAGGGATGTAATTCTTGGTAATGTTGGTTGGTGCCTGATGCTCTGTCTCTGGTCGGGCCCATCGGAGTCTAACTGTTGGTTTTCTTTTGCTCCAGCATTTCAGTGGTTTCTTGCTGTCGAGTCCTTACCGTTGTCTCACCTCCGTGGTTTTTTGATTTTTTGTGTTCACGGAGATGTTGCACTGATGAGTTAGGAGGCCTTCATGCGGACTGAACAAATTATTTGTCTAAATCGCGACGGAAGTAAGGGCGAGGATTGTGGCCACGTAAAATCGATTAAAGCCCTCCAGTGGAAATCTTTCCACTGACCGTTCCAAGGCGGTTCTTCTGTGGCGATTTATTTATGTTGTTGTTTGTTACTTACTGTGTGTATCACTTGTGTCTTTTTATATTGGATGGCCATATGGCCATTTTGTGGGAAAGTAACTGTCCTTATGGCCTTCCTTTGTTTAGGTTTCCATTGTGGTCTGGTCGCTTAATGTTTGTATTTATTTCCCTTCGTTGTCTTTGGTGGGAGGAGTAAGTTAATTGTATCGATTCCTGATCTTTGTTTTACTTCTACTTTACTATTTAAAAGTGGGATTATAGGGGGTCAAATTTATATAGACATGTTTTCGTTATGGGTTTTGCCTAGTCTCTTCATAAGCAGTATGCCCCAAAATAGATTCAACTTTGGTAAGGTTGGTGTCGCACCTGGTCCCCTACTTCATCCTACATCCCACCCAAGCTGAAAAAATAATGCTTATTTCAGGCAGAAGAAGTAGGTATTTCATTGAAAGCACATGCATATTCTGATATGTTACATAAAAATATCTGCCAACTTTTACAACATGTAGGAAAAAATGACTAAGTTCACAATGTGGAAAAATTCAAGATTTATATCCAACCAACATGCACATCCTCATACCATGGGGAAACACATACAAAGTTTCAAAATGATTAGTACAAAACTGCAAGAGAAGTTGCAATGACAAGAAGTATCTACTGTATATCAATTGAAGGTTAAAACGACAAAGATCATAATGTGGAAAATGTGACAAAAATTTATCCAAGATTTATATCCAGACCACATGCATATCCTCATACCATGTCGAAAAGACATGCACAATTTCAAAATGATTCGTAAAAAGCTGTTAGAGGAGTTGCGTTGACAAGAGGTACCTACTGTACATCAACTGAAGGTAAAAATGATTAAGTTCACAATGTAGAAAAAAGTGACAAAAAAAGATCCGCGAATTATGTCCTAACCGCATGCACATCCTCATACCATATTGACGGAAAGTTGGGCGGACGGACGG
The DNA here is from genome assembly GCA_963580285.1 of Lucinisca nassula. Taxonomy (NCBI): domain Eukaryota; kingdom Metazoa; phylum Mollusca; class Bivalvia; order Lucinida; family Lucinidae; genus Lucinisca; species Lucinisca nassula. The sequence goes on from OY757010.1 coordinate 183,172,305, forward strand.
AAACTTGCACGCCTATGTCGTCCTGCTAAAGCAGGTGCCATAAAAATGTCATTTGCGTATGTCCGCTGCATCTTCTTGGAAATTTAAAAAAAAATAGTTTTGCATACATGAACACAGTGTGGACCCAGATCAGACCGCTACTGAAGGAGCAGTCTGGTCTGGGTCCACGTTGTTTGCAATACAAATATATCTAAAACATCGTCTGTTTATGTCGTCTGCTGTATCTTCTTTGTCATCTGCTGCATCTTCATGCAGACTTCGGGTTCCAGAAAGACCGATCATGTGGCATAATAACATACCTACAACACTGTGTCAATGGGGCTAGGGTTGATATAACATCTGTTTTGCAAAATCTGAAAAAATAAAATGAATATACATTACTTGCTAACGTGGGTTTTAGCATCCAATTATTCACATGTGAGATACCAAGTTCTGCAGCGGAGTTTTCATTCTCATCTTTTCAACGATAAGTGAAATACAGTAGAATTTCGCTATTAAGACCACCAAAAATTGAGACTAATTCTGCTTCAAAAAGCTTATTTAGAATGTTTTAGTTATTCTTTCTTTGTGTTTTCTGCCTACATTGTCCACTTGTCAGAGACCACCTTTGGGACTGTTCAAAAGTGGTCTTAAAGACCACTTTTGAACAGTCCCAAAGGTGGTCTTAATATAGGAATTTTACTGTAATCTTTAAATGGGTGTAACACCAGAAGACAAATCAAGAATGATGAGCACAACCTTAAGGATAATTACACTTTAATCTACAGTGAAATTCCGCTATAAATGCCGGGTAAAATTAAAGACTAACATGTTTAAAAGAGTTTATGTTGTTGTTCTTGTAATCATATCAAGTTAAGCCACTTCTGATGTTTATATATGGTATTTTATTTAAAAAAATGTTGAAAAAAACACAAGAGGTATCCACTAACTTCAAGAGCAAGATTTGCTTGTTGAGCACTAATGCTCCTCGCCACCAAGGTGGCACTTTTCAATAGGGCAAAGGTCACGGTCAAGGTCACGGGATCAAAAACATCGATATTAAAAGTAAGGGATTGTTACAAGCAATATTTAAAACGACACATACAAAAGCTGTATGCAAATGGTTTCAAACGTTATAGTCAGTATTTTAATTTCCCTTAAATCCTAGCGGCTTCTCTTGGTGGTAGGTCTTGATATGTCATTTCATCTGTCTTGTAACTGTCCCACATAATTGGAAGCAAAGTCTCCAAAATGACCTTAATAGTGTTAGCGGGGCTGTAAAACCTCAACACAAAAAACACAAGGTCATTTTAACAGAACGATTGATGAACGTTTTCCTCTATCTAAAACAGGCAGTTTTAGATACGATTGGTATAATCAGCCATCAGAGAACACAAAACGCATCTGATAGCTTAAGATTGGTCATTGTTTGTGATAACAAACGAATTTTTACGTACAGTGTACACGCAATTTAAAAAAAAAGTACTTACGCATGCCCGAAGTCAATCATAACATTAACGTCAGGTTTACTGCTGTTTCCTCGTTCAGTAAGATGTGTATGTTTAGCATCCATGTGTGACATCAGGTAGTCTAAGATTGCAATGTCAACCGGGTCCAGAAACCATTTATCATTTTTATAACGTTCACCCTGGCGGAATTTTAATCAAAATTCCTTATCGCCGGGAAGACGATTTATGTCTCTGGAACAAAACATATTTTACTATTGGGAAACATATTTTTCATATGCAGTTTTTATTTTGTTTGTTTGAATTGGAGTTTAACGGCCCAGTCAACATTATTTTAGGTCATTTTTGAGTCGGTCAGTTTACCTATCCAAACTTTTCCTGGGCAGGCTTATACGTATGCGGTTAACCAGTACAGTGTATATTCTTTCGCTAGAAACTGACAACAGCCCTTCTTGAATCAGCGGTACGGGCCTCCGTGGCCTAGTGGATAAGAGCGCTGACTCTTAATCATTAGGTCTCTCACCGCTGTGGGTTCGAGCCTCGCTCAGTCATATGTGAGGCGCAAAGTTCTTCAACGGATGGTTAGGTGGTTTTTCTCCGGGTACTCCGGTTTTTGCCCACCTCTGATTAACGATCGACTCGATATGAGTGAAATAATCTTGAAAGGGCCGTAAAACCAAAGTAAAAATCTTGAATCAGCGGAAGGGAGAGAATGAGCGTAGAAAAGATTTCATGATCAATCACCACGAAAGAATGTTGCTGACCCAGGCAGGTATCGAACCCGCATCCTCTCTGTCACCAGTCAGAGGCGCATCCGACTGAGCTACCGAGGCCGGCTTCATATGCAGTAGAACTTCGACGTCTCAAACTCCGCTGGCTCGTTAACCATGGCTAGTTCGAATAAATTCTTTCCTGCAGGCACATGACGTGATTGTGACGTCACAACAACGGTGCAACGTTATGACGTTTATGCAACGTCATCGCAACGTCGGTGCAACGTCATGACGTTTATGCAACGTCATATCAACGTCTTTGCAACGCCATGACGTTTATGCAACGTTACATCAATATTTGCGTTGCAACGACGTTGATTTGACGTTGCCCTAGCGACGTGTACCTGCTAGGTTTAGTCCCTAAAAATTGTCCCTATAGCTCTTGACAAAATATATCCATAGATAATTCAGGAATAGTTTTCCTATTTTATCATGAAGACGCAAGATTTGTGTACTCATTAAAATCGCCTCGAGGCGATTCAAATGAGTTCACCCAAGATACCTATAAAAAAAAATCGAAAATGTGTCATTACTTGAACAAGTCAATGAAATGAACACCCCACCCCCATATACCCCAGTATATATAGAGAAAACTGGGGTTTACGGTTGTATACATAAGTTTTCTTTCTGTACCAAGACGTCGGTTATAGGTACTCATTAGAACCGCCTCAACAACCCCTGCCTCGAACAAATTTGTATGATCCCAAGGGTGTTCGGGTAATTGAAATTCGAATGTAGTCCAATATTTTCTTGAAGACAGGGTAAGCCCCATAGCCCATCACTGTCATTATCTGGGCACAGTTGCGCAAGACTACCGATGTCGTTATTTAATGTATTGTTTAAACTTGGATCAGTTATCATGGGAAACATGCTTAAATATTTGCTGAAAAAATGTGAGTAGCTTTTGCATATGCCAAAGCTACTGACATTTTTTCCAAGAAGAAAAAGAACAGTCAACAATGTGATCACTAATGAGCTTCGCTAACATAGGTTTGAACACCTGCTTAGGCCAACGCTTCTATTGAAAGTTATGTTGGTAAATTCGGTAGATCAGTTCGCGAGGCTCTCGATTAACTGAAATCAATACACAACAAAATAATGTAATATATGAAGGCAAAAAAAGCTTGGCCACCCTTCAAATCCACATCAGTCAGCTTGCTCAAAATTCTGACTGGATCTAAAATTGATTCCAGCCAATGGCCAAGGCTTTGGTGAGATAAAGAATACACAAGCTGACCGGAAAAGTCCCAGTTCAGAAAATTCAGATGTTTTCATGCGTTCCACCTACAATTACGGTGTTTAAGATGAGCGTACAAGCAATTACAGTCTGCATACCGAACTGAAAAATGAATTCTTCGTGGGCTAGTACAAATTCAGTATAGTGAAAAGATCCGACTATATACAGTTAATTTTGCATTACGGAGTACACACGTTTTGCCATCTGGTACAAACGCATTCAAAGTGAAAACATCTTACTATATAGTTACTTTTGCATGACGGAGTGCACACGTTTTGCCAACTGGTACAAACGCCGCCTTAGCGAAGACATCTTACTATATACAGTTACTTTTGCATTACGGAGTAAACGCGTTTTGCCATATGGGTAAAACATGTCTTCGTGAAAACATCCGACTATATACCGTAAATTAAATTTCTTTTGCATTACACGTTTTGCCATTTGATACAAACTCAGTCTAAGTGAAAACATCTGAGTACATGTATATACAGCTTCTTAGCTTTCGTAACATTCGCATGAGGTTATTGGAAAACACACACATTCAGGCTTAAGTCGGTAGTAAGGTAAACCCTATCACGGGTGACAACTTTGCTTCCCTCTTTAATTGCACACCAGTGGGGCAGGCCTAAGATTCTTTGACGGTTCCAACGTAAAGGCTTATGTTGGTTGGTACCTGATGCTCCTGTCTCTGGTCGGGTCCATTGGAATCTAACTGTTGGTTTTCTTTTGCTCCAGCATTTCTGTTGTTTCTTGTTGTCGAGTCCTCACCTTTGTTTCATCTCTGTGGTTGTTTGATTTTTGTGTTCACGGAGATGTTGCACTGATGAGTTAGGAGGCCTTCATGCGGACTGAACAAATTGCACGACCCGCAGAAAAAGCGTTTGGAGCCTCTATGGGATGGGGGAAACCAAAATTTGCTCATGGGGTCCAGGTCACATGACCGAAATGGCCGCCAAGCCATATATGGTCTGCCTGTCTGTCCGTCCGTAACCCGTTTGTGAAAATTGGTGATAGTGACTTAACCGCTTGGAATATTTAAACAATTTTTGGCATACTGATAGATATCAATGAGATCTAACCAATGAACTTGCGAAACATTACATTCCATTTAGTATAGCCTCGCCAAGGCGACAAATGTGAAAATTTTCGAACTGCTTCTCCTCGGAAACCGTTGGGCCGATTGAAATCAAATTTCATATGGAGCCTCTATGGGATGGGGGAAACCAAAATGTGCTCATGGGGTCCAGGTCACGTGACCAAAATGGCCGCCAAGCCATATATGGTAAAAACCCTTCAAAAATAGTCTTCTCCAGAACCACTGGGCAGATTTCCACGAAACTTGATATATAGCATCTGGGACGTAGGCCCATCATAAATTGCTAAAATGATGACCCTGGGTTGACCTTGACCTTCTTTGTGCCTAGGTCAAACTTTGACACATATGCTTTTTATTGGAAAAACGAGAATGCATTTAATCCTGCAAACGATTCAGAATACAGTACTAAAGTATAAGATATATTTTTGCTCCTTACGATAAGCCGCATTTATTGGGGGAACCGTTTTAGGTCCAGGTCACATGACCAAAATGGCCGCCATACCCATATATGGTAACACTCATAAAGCTAAAAGCATCTGTCGGGTCGTGCACTTCAGCTGAGGCACTAGTTATTTGTCTTAATTGCGACGGAAGTAAGGGCGAGGATTGTGAACACGTAAAATAGATTTAGCCCCCCCCCCCCCCCTCCCCCCAGTGGAATTCGTTTCCGCTGATCGTTCCAAGGCGGTTCTTCTGTCGCGGTTTATTTTTGTTAAGGTTTGTCTTTCAGTGTTTGTGTTGCTTACATTTTTTTTTATTTTGGATATCCTTTTGGCCATTTTGTGGGAAAGTAACTGTCCTTTTGGCTTTCCGCTGTTAGTGTTTCCGTTCGGTATTTTGCTTTATGTTTGTGTTTCTTTCCCTTTGGTGATGGTAGCTGTTGGTTAATTGTATCGATTCCAGATCATTGCCTTTACTTCTATTTTATTTGTTTTGTTGGTTTGGAATTTAGCGACCAAGACAACACTAGTTAGGTTATGTTAAGCTTGTCCGGTTACCGACAGACGTATACACAACAGGCTAGCCAGCTCAGTGCACATTCTTTCGCAAGAAATGGTCACTGCCCTTCTTGAATAAGTGGGAAGGATGGTAGGATAAGGCGTGTGCATCTTTGACATCGCAAAAACACTTAATATAGTTCTGACCCCCTTAAACCCCAATTTTATATAGTAAAACTGGGGTTAACAGGGGTAAACCTTATCTTTCTTATTCCTGCTCAAAAACAGATTGTGTGCGTGCATGTGTGCATGCATGTGGCATGTGTGCATGCATGTGTGCAGGCATGTTTGCATGCATGCCTGAGTGTGTGTGAACACAGCATATGTATGTGCATGCATGCTTGCATGACTGTGTGCATGCATGCATGTGTGCATACATGCATGCATGAGAGTGTGCATGTATGCACATATGCATCCTTGCATATATGAGTGTGCGTGTATGGATGAGCACATGTGCGTGTGTATGCATGCAGGTGAGTATATGTGCATGAGAGTGTGTGTGTACATGAGTGTATGCCTGCATGCATGTGTGCGCATGCATGCCTGAGTGTATGCATGCATACATACATGCATATATGTGTGCATGCATGCATGTGTGCATGCATGCTTGAGTTTGGTCATGCATGCATAAGTGTGTGAATGTATGTATGCGCACATGCGTTCATGCATGAATGTGTGCATGTATGCACGCAATATGTGTGTGTGTATGCATGTTTGCATGAGTCTGTGAATGCATATATGTTCACATACATGTCTGTGTGCATATATGGATGTGTATGCGCATACATGCATGACTGTGCATGCATGCATGCATGTGTGCATGCATGGGTATGTGCATGTATGCCTGTGAGAATTTGTGTGCGTGTACGCATTCATGCATATGTGTGCATTCAAGCATACAATGCATGCCTGTGTGCATTTGTGGGTGCAAGCATGTATGTGTGATTGCATGCGTGCATTCATGTGTGTATGAATGAGTCTGTGTTTGCATGTGTGAGTGCGTGTGTGCATGCAAGTATGGATGTGTGCCTGCATGTTTGTGTGTGCTTGCATGAGTGATGCACATGTACATAGATGCATGCATGTGTTAGTGTACATGCAAGTTTGCATGCATGTGTCTGTGTGTATGTGCATGTGTGAATGGATGCATAAGTTTGTGCATAAATGCCGGTGTGAAATTGTGTTTCTTTGCATGCATGTATGCCTTTGTGAGCATGCATGCATGTGTATGCATGCATGCACATTCAAGTATGCATGTTTGTGTGTGTGTGCATGTGTGTGCGCATGCATGCATGTGTGATTCATGTGAGCATGCATGTTTGTGCTTGCATGCATGAGTATGTAAATGCATGTTTGTGCGCATACATGCCTGAGCGTGTGCATGTATGGTTGTGTGTGCATGCATACATGTATGTATTAATGCATGTATGTATGTATGTATGTATGTATGTATGTATGTATGTATGTATGTATGTATGTATGTATGTATGTATGTATGTATGTATGTATAGAACAAATGCAATATCCCAACCCCGTAACAACTTTGATGATTTCTTTATGCGTTTCAAGAAGAAAATAGAAAAAAAAATGGAACAAAAATTGTTTCCCGACCGGGATTTGAACTCACAAGCCTTTGACTGATAATCCTAATCTAATCCCTTACACTGCAGAGGTGACAAGTTTATTGACTATTGTTTTTTACTTCTAACTATTAACATACGGAAATAAGGGAGGTAATACAGAGGCCTCTAGAATGTTAACAAGGTTTTTCTAAGATTTGACCTACTGACCTACTCTTTGACCCGACATGACCCATATTCGAACGTTAGCGAGATATTGCTAGGATAATCATTCTGAGCAAGTTTGCGGATGATTGGACCAAAACTGTGGCCTCTAGCGTGTTAACAAGCTTTTTTCCATGATTTGACCTACTGACCTACTTTTTGACCCGACATGATACATATTCGAATTTTACCTAGATATTGTCGAGATGATCATTCTGAGCAAGATTGATGATGATTGTACCAGAATTGTGGTGGAGTTTTAACAAGGTTTTTTCTATGATTTGACCTTTTGACCTACTTTTTGAGCCGACGTGACCCATGTTCAAACTTAACCTAGATAGTGTCATGATGATCCTTCTGACTAAGTTTGGTGATGATTGGACCAAAACTGTGGCCTATAGAGTGTTAACAAGAAGCGTTTACGCACGACCCACGATGGACGACGCAAGACGACGCCTGACATCTAACGACCACGAAAGCTCACCATGACCTTCGGTCAGATGAGCTAAAAACATTGTTCCCCAATCAACTCACAACACTTTGATTGTGAGTCCTAAGCTCTTACCATTACACTACAGAGACTGTTAGCTAACATGTGCATGTGGACATGTGCAAGCATGAGTCTGTGTGCATAAGTGAATGCATGTGTTCCAGGTTGGTGTCACTGAATGCGTCTTATCATAAGGAAAAAGAATATATATGGTTTAGGGTGAGGATCTGTAAAGTTTCAAAGATATTGGGCCTTTTATGAAGTGGAGGGGGTGGGGCAAGGCCCCGATGCATCACGGGACCCCCAGGTTGGTGTCACTGAATGGGTAATATCATAAGGAACAAGAATATATATGATTCAAGGATGGGGATCTGAATGGTTTCTGCGATATACAACTTTTTATGAAGTGGAGGGGTTGGGGAGGGCCATAGCGCATCCCAGGGGCCCACAGGTTGTCTCACTGACTGTGTCTTATCATAAGAAACAAGCATATATATGGTTAAGGGGGTTTCCGAGATATTAGGCCTTTTAAGAAGTGGAAGGGTAGGGCATGGCCCAGGGCACCCCAGGGGACCCCATGTTGTTGTCACTGAATGTCCCTAATGAAAAGGAACATGAATATATATATGGTTTAGAGATGAGGCTCTGAACAGTTCTCTGATATATGACCTTTTGTGAAGTTGAGGGTTGGGACATGGCCCCGGCGCACCCAAGCAGACCCCAAGGTTGGTGTCACTAAATGCGTATTATCATAAAGAACAAAACATATATAATTTAGATGTTTGGATCAGTAAGGTTTCCTAGATATTAGGCATTTTATGAATTGGAGGGGGTTGAGCAAGGCCCCGATGCATCCCGGGGCCCCCAGGTTGGTGTCAGGAACAAGAATATATATGGTTTAGGGGTGGGGATCTTAATGGTTTCTGAGATATATGGCCTTTTATGAAGTGGAGGGGTGGGGCAGGGCCACAGCGCATCCCAGGGGTTCCCCAGCTTGGTGTCACTGAATGTGTTTTATCATAAGGAAAAATATATATGGTTTAAGGGTTGGGATCGGAATGGTTTCTGAGATATATGGCCTTTTATGATATGGAGGGGTGGGGCAGGGCCCCGGCCCATCCCGGGGGGGGGGGGGCAGGTTCGTGTCACGGAATGTGTTCTATCATAAGGAATAATAATATACTACTCAAAGCTTGATAGGGATCACTTTTTTAATGCAAAATAATTTTTGGATAACTTAATCAGCTGAATCCAAATTTGATACATAATGATAGAAAACATATCCTTCACAAAGACTAGTGATTAAGTTTGTCAACTGGCACTGCATTCAAGCGTGACAACAACAACCGTCTTGGCACCCACAAAATTTGCCGTAACACGAAGGGATTTGGACACTTGATTTTTCACAAATTTCCAAATTTGTTTAGACAAACGTGCCTAATCACATGTATGGCGTCCACGGGTATCAATTACAGCACGACATCGCCTGCGCATGCTCGTAACCAGAGTCTGTATCCGGTCTGTATCCGAAACTACGTAGTATGACCCATCCTCTTTCTTATGAATATTTTCATTGCTCTTAAAGGAACTCATTTTTGATTTTCATTTGCCTTCACTGCAGCTGGTGTTGTGCCGTTTGGCGGCCGTAAAACGTCTCCCCGTACATCAACCATAGTGCAGTTTATATTTTACTTTTGGTCCTTTGAGATCAGCGTGAATATTCGGAGAAATCAGAAATAAATTATTGGTTTAGACTCATATTCTAGACAGGTTTCAAATTATTTGGACCCCATTTTGATTTATATCAGTCTTTAAATTGACTGCCTATTCGAAATTCGCAAAATTGCAGTATGTTTACTCTGGCTCTCTTTGCCGGATCATTACAGGGTCACTGATGAGGCTTTATTAGCCGAAACTACGTAGTATGACCCATCCTCTTTCTTATGAATATTTTCATTGCTCTTAAAGGAACTCATTTTTGATTTTCATTTGTCGAATCGGCTTCTATTCAGCAACAAATGCATCTTTGAGCGCCTGTAAAGTCCTCGGTGGCACAGGTCGGGCTGAAACAGCATGCTGTAGCATGTCCCACTCATGCTCAATCGGATTTAAGTCCAGTGATCGAGCAGGCCAGTCTATACAAACGATTGTCTCACGTTCCAGATAGGCATCAGTGTAGTGGACACGGTGGGAACGGGCATTATCGTCCATCAGAATAAAGTCCGGGCCGATAGCACCGGCACAAACTGATCAACAATCTCATTACAGTACCTCACTGCAGTTAACGTTCCGTTTTCAACGACGTTCAAGTCAGTTTTACCGTTCATGCTTATCCCAGCCCAAACCATGACTGATCCCTTACCATAGCGATCATGCTCCGCCACATTCAAGTCATCGAATCGCTCTTTAGACATTCGCCACACTAAATGACGTTTATCAGTGAATTCTAGACATAATCTGGACTCATCAGTAAACGGTACTGGCGTCCAGTCACGAATCGTCCACCTGACGTGAGTTCTAGAAAAGTCCAACCGGTCTTGAACGTGCTGCTCGTCAACGGAACACGTACAGCCGGCCTCCTGGCATTAAGTCCGAGCTCGTGGAGCCTGTTTCTGAGAATTTGTGTAGAAATTCGTACTCCAGTTCCGTTCCTAAACTCGTTATTCAAGCGCGTAGCGTCCAGGAACCGCTGTCGTCGAGACTGAATCAACAAAAAACGATCCCGATGTTGAGTTTTAGCCCTTCCTCGACTCCCGCCGTGTCTGTGTGAAGAATTTCCTTGGGTAAGATGCCGACTTCACATTCGGGAAACCACGCTCTGAGACACATTCAAATCCCCAGCAACCCAACGTTGAGAGACATCAGATTCCAACATTCAGACGCCACGGTTTCTTTCTTCGGGGCTCAGACGGTTTCTTAACTGTCCCCTGGGCAGTTTAGAGTTTCACAAATCAAATGAGGTCCGTTTTACCCTTAGTAAAGGAACACTGATAAGTTTGATTTTTCTGTTTGAATGCAGTGTTACGCAAGATTTTTGGGGTGCATGACTTCATTTGCGAAGTGTGAGAAGTGTGCACTTTCGTGAGTTCTGAATTGCACATGAGTTTCTGCTTCAGATATTTATCAATACACAGAGTACAACTTCCGTCATGAAATTTTAAATTTTCAGTGCAAAATTTGGTATATAAAAAGTGATCCCTATCAAACTTTGAGTAGTATATATATGGTTTATGGGTGGGGATCTGTAAGGTTTCAGAGATATTTGGCCTTTTATGAAGTGGAGGGGTCGGGGCAATGCCCCGGTGCATCCCGGGGGTCCGCAGGTTGATGCCACTGAATGCGTCTTATCATAAGGAACAAGAATATATATGGTTTAGGGGTGGGGATCTGTAGGTTTTCCGAGATATTGGGCCTTGAATGAAGTTTTGTTTGTTTGTTTGATTTTTAACGTTTTGTTTGTTTGATTTCAGGTTTAACATCCCCGTCAACACTATGTAGGTCATTTTGGAGACGCTGCTTCCAATTTTGTGGGACTTTCACTCGACATTGAGATTAAATGACATCTCAAGCCCTGTCGCCCAATGAAACTTATAGGGTTTATAAGCATGGACAGTCCGACTCGCACCGCATTGCCTGGGAAGGCTTAGATTCTCTAAGCGGTTTACCAGTACTCGTGTGTGGGCCGGATTCAGCTCTGCGTGGAAGCATCATGCAACCCATTTATTTCTTCAAGCCCCAATGGGCGGGGCCGTGATGTTTAACGTACCCGCCAACACTGTATAGGTCAGTTTGGAGACGTGGCTTCCAATTTTGTGGGACTTTTACCCAACACTGAGATGAAATGACATCTCAAGCCATGTCGCCCGATGAAACCAATAGGGTTTATAAGCATGGACGGTCCGACTCGCACCGCTTTGCCTGGGCAAGCTCAGATCCACTAAGCGGTTTACCAGTACTCGTGTGCGGTCAGTTAAAGCTCTGTGAGGAAGCATCATGCAGCCCATCGATCGCTTCAGACCCCGATGGACGGGGACCGCTTTTATGAAGTGGTAGGTAGGGGGGGACAAGGAACCGGGCGCATCCCGGAGGCCCCCAAGTGTCTGTCACCGAATGCGTCTTATCATAAGGAACAAGAATATATATGGTTTAGAAGTGGGGATCTGTAAGGGTTCCGAGATATTGGGTCTTTTATGAAGCGGAGGGGATGGGGCAAGACCCCGGTGCATCCCGGGAGTCCCAGGTTGGTGTCACGGAATGTGTCTTATCCTCAGTAACACGAATAAATATGGTTTGTGGGGGATCTGTAAGGTTTCCGAGATATTGAGCCTTTTATGAAGTGGAGGGGGTGGGTGGCCCCCCAGTTGCAGTCACTGAAAGGAACAATAATATATATGATTTAGGGATGGGGGTCCGTAAAGTTTCCGAGATATTGGGCCTTTGTATGAAGTGGAGGGGGTGCGGCAAGCACCGGCGCATCCCGGGGGCCCCGATGTTGGTGTCACTGAATGCGTATTATCGTTAAAAATGAGAATGTATATGCTTTAGGGATTGGGATCTGAATGGTTTCTGAGATATATGGCCTTTTATGAAGTGGAGGGGGTGGGGCAGGGGCGCATCCCGGGGGCCCCCAGGTTGGTGTCACTGAATGCGTCTTATCATAAGGAACAAGAACATATGTTGTTTAGGGGTGAGGATCTGAATGGTTTCTGAAATATATGGCCTTTTATTAAGTGGAGGGAGTGGGACAGGGCCCCGGTCCATCCCAGGTGCCCCCGGGTTGGTGTCACTGAATGTGTCTTATTATAAGGAACAAATATGTATATGATTTAGGTCGGGGATCTGTAAGGTTTCCGAGATATTGGGCCTTTTATGAAGTGGAGGGGGTGGGGCAAGGCCCCGGTGCATACCGGGGGCCCCCAGTTTGGTGTCAATGAATGCGTCTTATCATAACGAACAATAATATATATACTGTTAACCCATTCCCACTTGAGAACTTTGTGAATTTTGCTGATTTTCACAGTGTTGCTTAGGACAGCAACTTCATGTAGCCATTATTTCATAATGAATGGTTTGTTTTACTTCAAACTCGGCAGGAATGTTCACTTGGCAGTATCCTTTCCAATGAAACCTTTTTAGGCTAAATCATTGTTGCCAAGGTAACGAGGGGGCATCTCAAAGTTGACAAAAAGTGTGATTTCACATGTATTTTTGACCGACTCTTAATCTTCACACTGCTGTCAAGGCAATAATTAAGAGGTTTGGCACTGGCCATTTTCACTGTCTGCAGCATGTTTTGCCAGCGTCAATTAAGATGCATTATTGACCCAAAACACCCTCAGATTTCAATTCAGCGGCCGGCCAAGCCATACCCCCATTTTTTTTGGCAAACATAGCTGTCCAGGGGTGGGGAATGCAGACTTTAGGTGGTTCTGGGGGCTCAAAAAGGTGGGGGGGGTGTTCAGACACGTAAAAAGACGTTTGTGAGTGGGAAAGGTTAAGGTGTGGGGATCTTAACTGTTTCTGAGATATATGGCCTTTTATGAAGTGTGTGTGTGAATTCGGGTTTTACGTCGCTTTCAACAATTTTTCAGTCATATCACGACGGTGTCTGGTTGCGACAGGGAGCTCAATGCTCACTTTTATAGTGCTGCCTCACTGAAGTATCATGTCCCAGACACATTACATGATACCACACCCTGTCACATTATCCTGACACTGGGTTGACCAGTCCTAGCTCTACCCCGTAAATCTGAGTGCCAAGCGAGGAGCAGCTAGTACCATTTTTAACGACTTTGGTATGTCGCGGACCGATGGCCTTTTATGAAGTGGGGGGTTGGGACATGGACCGGTCCCAACCCAGGGGCCTCCAGGTTGGTGTCACTGAATGTGTCTTACCCTCAGGAACAAGAATATATATGGTTGTGGGGATGTGTAGGGTTTCCGAGATACTGTGCCTTTAATAAAGTGGAGTGGGTGGGACAAGGCCCTGGACGCATCCCGGGGCCCTCACAGTTGCTGTCACTGGATGCGTCTTATCATAAGGAACAGGAATATATATGGTTTCGGGGTGGGGATCTGTAATTAGGGCCCCAGCACAACCCCGGGACCCTCAGGTTGGCATTAAATCATATGGCTGAGAGAAGTTTACTCCAGAAACATTTCTTTCTTTCTTTCTTTCTTTCTTTCTTTCTTTCTACTGATACTGCGTCGGTCGCATTTGACCATTACCGCAGGTGTTCATTACATACATTCCAGGTTTTGCAGGATGAAAGCCTACACAGTAATCATGAAATTACGGTAGGGATCTTTACCCTGCACGTGGGATGGATCTCCCTGCACAGGGGGCCTCCAGTTAACGTCCCGATCCGAAGGACGGTGCATTTTATGACATTCATCCCTGCAAATGATGTCAATGGAGCGTGTTCGGACACCGAAATTTTATCGCCGCTGCCGGGGATCGAACCCGGGACCTCTACCATCAGGGGCAAGTGTACTAAACACTGAGCTATCACGCTCCACAAACGTTTTGTCAAAATATCTGCAAAGGCTTGGCAGTAAATGCCATTTTCCAATTTTCTCCATTATAAGTCTATGGAAACTCTAAGTTGCCATAGCAACTAAACTAATGAGCTGAATTTCATAAAAATACAAACGTTCAATCCCCTAACCCAAGAATGCTACAGGTGAAATTTTGGTCCAGCCGCTTTAGAGGAGATGTCGTTTAAAAGTGTTGACGACGACGACGCAGACGACGACGGACAATGTCCGTCCTGTAAGCTCCCCTGGAGCCTTCGGCTCTGGTGAGCTAAAACGTTATAAACACGAGTTTTGGTAAAACCGAAGGATGCTCCACGAAGATGTGAGGTAATATGAAGGTTATGTTAATTATGGTGGTCCTATACATTTGAAGTGCGGTTACGAAATCTGAGGTTCCAGTAGACTGAAATTCTGTTGAAAGGGGTATAAAATGTAAAGCATCCATTCACTCCATGTGTTGAAATTAATCAATGAGCAAACTGCCAGATGTGAAAAATAGATACAATGTAAAGTATTTCCCTGAAAGGTCAGTGACTCTCAAACCATAAGACTAAAAAACCTTAATCAGTGATTTTCAACAAAGAATGTAACAAGGAATACACACTTGAAATACGAAAGCCCTATTAACCATGGTTATAAAATGAAAGGAAAATGTTTTCGTTTTTAAAAAATGGAGATAATTCAGTGAAAATAAGCAATTAACCAGTGCTTCAGCTGAAGTGCACAACCCGCCGGATGCTTTTAGCTTTGTGAGTGTTACCATATATGGGTATGGCGGCCATTTTGGTCATGTGACCTGGACCTAAAACGGTTCTCCCAATAAATGCGCCTTATCGTAAGGAGCAAAAATATATCTTATACTTTAGTACTGTATTCTGAATCGTTTGCAGGATAAAATGCATTCTCACTTTTCCAATACAAAAGCATATGTGTCAAAGTTTGACCTAAACACAAAGAAGGTCAAGGTCAACCCAGGGTCATCATTTTAGCAATTTATGATGGGCCTACGTCCCAGATGCTATTTATCAAGTTTCGTGGAAATCTGCCCTGTGGTTCCTGAGAAGACTATTTTTGAAGGGTTTTTACCATATATAGCTTGGCGGCCATTTTGGTCATGTGACCTGGACCCAATGAGCAAATTTATCGTTTCCCCCATCCCATAGAGGCTCCATATAAAATTTGACTTCAATCGGCCCAACGGTTTCCGAGGAGAAGCAGTTCGAAAATGTTCACATTTTCGCCTCGGCGAGGCTATACTAAATGGAATGTAATATTTCAGTTCATTGGTTAGATCTTATTGATATCTATCAGTATGCCAAAAATTGTTTAAATATTCCAAGCGGTTAAGTCACTATCCCGATTTTTCACAAACGGGTTACGGACGGGAAGACAGACAGAACATATATGGCTTGGCGGCCATTTTGGTCATGTGACCTAGACCCCATGAGCAAATTTTGGTTTCCCCATCCCATAGAGGCTCCATATGAAATTTGACTTCAATCGGCCCAACGATTTCCGAATAGAAGCAGTTCGAAAATTTTCACATTTTTCGCCTCGGCGAGGCTATACTAAATGGAATGTAATATTTCGCAAGTTCATTGTTTAGATCTCATTGATATCTATCAGTATGCCAAAAATTGTTTAAATATTCCAAGTGGTTAAGTCACTATCACCAATTTTCACAAACGGGTTACGGACGGACAGACAGACTGACAGAATGACAGAATGACACGGTGATTTTAGGGCACTCTTAGAAAATCAACCGACTTCAGTCGGTCGCTTTTTCTGCGGGTCGTGCAATACTTAATCCAAAGAGTACCACACAAATGTGACAAAATGCGTTAAACCCTTCTCTTGCTGAATATTCAGTTTAGCCACACCCATTTCTGACTTTTAACCAATCAAATTACTTGATGTAATTTATTCTTACAAAGCCATAAACTAAATGTCAAACAGTGTAGATCCTGATCTGATGGCTTCTTCAGAAGCCATCTGATCTGGATCTACACTGTTTCCAAAGATAGAGGTTGTCGTGAACAGCATGATAAGAGTTAAGCTGATTCATTACGAAAACACGCCTACATGTATACCAATGAATTGAAACTTTTACCTCCAAAAAGGTGAAATTTTTAAGATAAACATGTGACCTGGACCTAAAACGGTTCCCCCAATAAATGCGCCTTATCGTAAGGTTTCCGAGGAGAAGCAGTTCGAAAATTTTCACATTTTTCGCCTCGGCGAGACTATACTAAATGGAATGTAATATTTCGCAAGTTCATTGGTAAGATCTCAATGATATCTATCAGTATGCCAAAAATTGTTTAAATATTCCAAGCGGTTAAGTCACTATCACCAATTTTCACAAACGGGTTACGGATTTTTCGCCTCGGCGAGGCTATACTAAATGGAATGATATATTTCGCAAGTTCATTGGTTAGATCTCATTGATATCTATCAGTATACCAAAAATTGTTTAAATATTCCAAGCGGTTAAGTCACTATCACCAATTTTCACAAACGGGTTACGGACGGACAGACAGACAGACCATATATGGCTTGGCGGCCATTTTGGTCATGTGACCTGGACCCCATGAGCAAAGTTTGGTTTCCCCCATCCCATAGAGGCTCCATATGAAATTTGACTTCAATCGGCCCAACGGTTTCCGAGGAGAAGCAGTTCGAAAATTGTCACATTTTTCGCCTCGGCGAGGCTATACTAAATGGAATGTAATATTTCGCAAGTGCATTGGTAAGATCTGATTGATATCGATCAGTATGGCAAAAAATTGTTTAGATATTCCATATCACCAATTTTCACAATTTTCACGGGTTACGGATTTTTCGCCTCGGCGAGGCTATACTAAATAGAATGTAATATTTCCCAAGTTTATTGGTTAGATCTCATTGATATCTATCGGTATGCCATAAATTGTTTAAATATTCCAAGCGGTTAAGTCACTATCACCAATTTTCACAAACGGGTTACGGACGGGCAGACAGACAGACCATATATGGCTTTGCGGCCATTTTGGTCATGTGACCTGGACCCCATGAGCAAATTTTGGTTTCCCCCATCCCATAGAGGCTCCATATGAAATTTGACTTCAATCGGCCCAACGGTTTCCGAGGAGAAGCAGTTCGAAAATTTTCACTTTTTTTCGCCTCGGCGAGGCTATACTAAATGGAATGTAATTTTTCCAAGTTCATTGGTTAGATCTCATTGATATCTATCAGTATGCCAAAAATTGTTTAAATATTCCAAGCGGTTAAGTCACTATCACCAATTTTCACAAACGGGTTACGGACGGACAGACAGACTGACAGACTGACAGAATGACCGATTGACCGAATGACACGGTGATTTTACGGCATTCTTAGAAATCAACCGACTTCAGTCGATCGTTTTTTCTGCGGGTCGTGCAATATAGTTTTGAAACATTGTCAGAACGTAGGTCTTGTTATGGTTAGTATATATGTGTGAAGTTTCATGAGGATACGGTAAATACTTTTAAAATTTTGACCGAGGTTAAGTTTTATGGTTATGGCGTGACAATCACAGGAATAACAGCAATATAGTTATCGCCCTTTGTCTAAATGTCGGTCTTGTGAGGGTATGTGTGTGCCATTTTATGAGAGTAGGGCAAATACTTTTGAAGTTATGGCCGAGGTTATGTTTTTTTTTTTTCTTAAGGCGTGTCAAACACACGGACAAATGCAATATAGTTATGGCCCTTTGTCAGCTGGGATGTGTGACGTTTCACGAGAGTAGGTCAAATACTTTTGAAGTTATGATCGAGTTAAGGCGTGATGAACACAAGGGCAAAAGCAATATAGTTATGTCTGTGACGTTTCATGAGAGTAGGGCAAATACTTTTGAAGTTCTGACCGAGGTTATGTTTCTTTTTTTTTTATTCTTATTTGGTTAACGCGTGACAAACACATGGACAAAGGGGAAACAGTTATGGCCCTTTGTCAGAAAGTAGGTCTTATAATATGGTTAATATGTGTGTGGAAATTCATGAGGGCAAGGCATTTTTTAAGTTATGCTCGAGATTAAATGTATGGTTAAGGCTTGACAAAAGCACGGACAAAAACCATATAGTTATGGCCCTTTGTCAGAATGTTGGCCTTGTGATTTCAAGTATGTATGTGAAGTTTCATGAGAGTAGGGTATTTGAGTTTTTGGTTAAGGCGTGACAAATACGACCGACGGACGGACAAAGTGGCGACTATATGCTCCCTCTTCGGGGAGCATAAAATTAAATTATCCGCTTGCACATCTACAGACCATGTCCAAAAGGCCTGGAATGTTTCAAATTTATCGGTATTAAACTGTAGGAGATGTGCAAGCAAGGTATCCACAGTAATGCGCTTTAACAGTGTTTAAAAGCTGAAAAAATATTGTTTTTATGCCCCCATAGGAGGGCATATAGTTGTTGAACTGTCCGATTGTGGGTTTGTGCGTTTGTAAGTCCGCACTTTTTGTGATGCGAACTACTTCCGCATTTCTCCAACGATTGAGCTGAAACTTTGCTGATGCATTCCTTGTGAGGTGAAGGGGTGTCTAAAACAATTTTCACGTTGGTCATATCATTTTCGAAGTAGTTACGCCCTTTATTTTCTAAAAAAATGTGCTAAAAACCTTGTGATGTGAACTACTTCAACATTTCTTCACTGATTCAGCTGAAACTTTGCACATGCGTTCCTTGTTAGGTGAAAGGGTGCCTAACACAGTTTTCACGTTGATCCTATCATCTATGACGGAGTTACGGTCCTTGATTTTTTGAAGAAAAAAAAACGCGTTCGAAAACCTTGTGACGCGAGCTACTTCTATATTTCTTCACCGTTTCAGCTGAAACTTTGCACATGCATTCCTTGTGAGGTAAAGGGTTAGGATTACGGCCCTTTATTTTCTGAAAAACGCGTTCTTAAACCTTGTGACGCTAACTAATTCCACATTTCTCCGACAATTTTGTGAAATTTTTGCATATGCATTTGCAATGATATGTAGATGTGCCTAACACAAAATTCATTCTGCTCGGGGGGGGGGGGGGGGGGGGGGGCTTGCAGAAATAAATGGGCTGCATGATGCTTCAACGCAGAGCTGAATCCGGCCCGCACACTAGTATCGGTAAACCGCTTAGAGGATCTAAGCCTGTCCAGGAACCGCGGTGCAAGGTGGACCGCCCATGCTAATAAACCCTGTTAATTTCATTGGTCGACAGGGCTTGAGATGTACTTTCATCTCAATGTCGGGTAAAAGTCCCTCACAATTGGAAGCAACGTCTCCAAAATGACCTTTACAGTGTTGACGGGGACGTTAAACCTCAAATCAAACAAACTAACAAACATTCTGCTCGGATGAAGCGTTTTGGAGTTATGGCCCTTGATTTTCTCAAAAATGCGCTAAAAAATCTTGTGTCGCAAACTACCTCCACATTTCTTCAACGATTGGGCTGAAACTTTCCACATGCATTCCTTGTGATGTGAAGTGGTGCCTAACATAATTTTCAAGTTGATCCTATCACCTGCGACGAAATTACGGGCCTTGATTTCTGAAAAACCCGTTCGAAAACCTTGTGACGCGAACTACTTCCACATTTCTTCACCGATTGAGCTGAAACTTTGCACAAGCATTCCTTGTGAGGTAAAGGGGTGCCAAACACAAATTTCACGTTGATCCTATCATCTGCGAAGGAGTGACGGTCCTTTATTTTCTGAAAAACGCATTCTTAAACCTTGTGGCGCAAACTACTTCCACATTTCTTCGACAATTTGGTTAAATTATTATGCCCCCGTAAGAGGGCATATAGTTTTTGCACTGCCAGTTTGTTTGTGGGTTTGTGTGTGGGTTTGTGGGTTAGTCCGCACTTTGTTTTCCTCAAATTGGCTCCCACGGGGGCATTGTTCACTTATAGTGACAGCTCTTGTTGTTTGTTTGATTTGAAGTTTAACGTCCCCGTCAACACTGTAAAGGTCATTTTGTAGACGTTGCTTCCAATTTTGTGGGACTTTTACCCGACATTGAGATGAAATGACATCTTAAGCCGTCTATAAAGATTGTTGAATACTAAATTGATGATAATGCCAAAACCAGAAATGGCTAAGTTCAAAAGTTGAAAACAGTGACAAAAATATAATTGATGCTAATGGAAAACTCACATGCACATCTACAGACCATGACAAAAGAGCCTGGAAAGATTTAAATTCGGTGGTATGAAACTATAGGAGTATTTGTTCACACAAGATACCCACAGCTATGCGCTTTAACCCTTATCTTGCTGAATATTCATTTAAGCCACACCCATTGCTGTCTATCAACCAATCAAATTACTTGATGTAATTTATTCCTACAAATTCATAAACGGAATGCCAAACAGTGTAGATCCTGATCAGATGGCTTCTTCAGAAGCCATCTGATCTGGATCTACACTGTTTCCAAAGATATGGGTTTTTGTGAACAGCAAGATAAGGGTTAATAGTATTTCAACTAAAATGGTTAAAACCAAAAGTAGAAAAGTGACAAACATTAAAATAAAAAGCTAAAAGGTTGCCATTGGAAACAAAGAACACATAAATGACTGAAAATCGGAGACTCGGTTTTAAGGAGTCTCATCATACACAGCAATATACATGAAGATAGACTTATAGAGTCTGATGAGTCGGGCTTTTTTTATAAAGTAATCCTTAGATGAATAAATATACCCTTCCTCCGTTCTCCTAACTAAATCTCTCTTAGAAGCTTCCGTGGTGTAGTGTTTACGCTACTCGCCTTGTAAACCAGGGATCGCAGGATCGATCCCGGGCTTCTCCAGACTTTCGGATGAGTCTTTAAACCGAGGCACCATCTCCGTATGAGCTTAGCTGTTGGTGGGACACTCACTCAAATATCTCTCGTGAGCTCTCATCACTAGATGTTGAGACAGCATAAAATAAAATCTGAAATCTGGCCTGGCATGACGGCATAAGATAAAATGTGACAAGCCTGGGCAAAACAATTAACATCCATGACAGATATCAATCTACAATATATACTCAGATTCAATGAAAACGCACCACTAGCACTATACCTCAAATTTTAATTTGATTTTCAATATTTCCAGCATTTGATCACGTTTAATGAATTATCACTAACTTATCCACAGATTCACTGCAGAGTAACAGCATTTCATTGGATGCAGAGATACGGAGACTCGAATAAGTCCTAGCACCCGTAAAATCAAAATCACATATCCTAATACCGGGTATGTCCACCATTAGCATCAAGTGTTGCTTGGCATCGACGCCTCTTGGTTCAAATTAAACGCTGTATCTGGTCTTGGTTGATCTTGTCCAATTCTTCTTGTAGCGCCATGGCAAGCTGCTGACGGTTGATTGGCGGATGACGTCGGCTGTAAACACGTTTTCCGAGCTGGTCCCAAAGTGCTCAATTGGGTATAAATCCGGCGAAAACGGACATAGAACATTAACCCATTTTGTATCGGAAACCCCAAAACGGATAACCTAGCAAACAGTGTAGGCGTCTGATCTGGGCCTACAGTATTTGCACAAAGTTCAGCCATTTTCCAAATACATTTTGAAGAAAACAAAACCTGACACCCCTAAGCTTTGACATGGATCCAGCTTTATATAAGGAGGAAGATTCCACTGGGTATAAAAAGGGTTAAAGTGATATACCAAAGGCATTCCGATCTAGCACTACTCTAGCACTACAACTTATCCTTAGCAGGCCTCGTTGGCTCAGTCGGATGCGCGTCTGACTGGTGATCAGGAGGACGCGGGTTCGACTCCCGCCGGGGTCGGCAACATTCTTTCGTGGAGATTGATCATGAAATCTTTTCTACGGTCATTCTCTCCCTTCCGCTGATTCAAGAAGGGCAGTTGTCAGTTTCTGCCTGTCCAGGGAAGTGTGGATAGGTAAACTGACCGGCTCAAAAATGACCTAAATAGTGTTGACTGGGCCGTTAAACTCCAATACAAACAAACAAACAAAACAACTTATCCTTAGAGGCTTGAACTACCCCTGTCCCGAACACATCTTCATCGCCGCCATTGAAGTTCCACTATATTTGTCTGCATATATATAATATTGAACCGAATCTTGTTTGGGTAAAGAAGACCCCAAACCCAAGGGAAAGGCGGACAGACACAACTTAACAAGAAACAAAACCACAGTTGACAAGCCTTAACAGCTCTTTCCCAGACAGATACCAACTCATCATTTACCTGTATTCGGACGCACAGAATTGGTGTTAACCCTTGATCTGCTGAATATCCATAAATGCCACACCCACTACCGATTACCAACCAATCAGGGTACTTGATGCAAAAAATTCACAATCTGAATGGCAAACAATGTAGATCCTGATCAGAAGCCATCTGATCTGGATCTTCATTGTTTGGAAAATAAGGCATATCAGGGCTCAGCAGTACAAGGGTTAAAATGATAGAATTTAAAAGATTCAAGTTTTATCAAAGAAAAAGGAAAACATTAGATACCTTCTGACACGTGCAGCATTCCTCACATGAGCTCAGCAAAGTAACAGGTTTTGTTACATAATAATACTCTAGCTGAAGTTAAAGACGATCACATGAGAAAATGGCCCTTAACATTCTCCCGATTTATTTGCTACAAATGCGCGTGCACAGCTAGCTAACAAGGCTTGAAACAGAATATCTTGCGCGAAGCTCCTACCATCATGTAAACAAGTCCGTGAAATGAAAACCCGCTTACACCCCACCTTATATAGAGAAAACTGAGGTTTTCGGGATGTCTATATTATTTTCTTATTTCGGCGAGTAACAACACGCCTATATAATTTTGACTTCAATGCCACTTTTTTATAGTAAAACTGGGGTTTACAGGGCTAAACCTTATTTTTTTCCTATTTCTTCTCTAAAATAAAGATTGTGGGTATTCGTTAGAAAATCTATATTTTGAGCAGAAACAAGAAAAGTGTCTTGGTCCTTAAGTTTGATTACCGTGGCGAGGAAAGAGATGTCGGTCCATACACGCTAGGGAGTGTCCTTTACTGTTCGCTTCTTTTGCGTGAGAGAAACTGCAAGCAGGGATGTACATTTAGCCCAGAGAGATACAGTAAACCATCACAACTTGACATCTTGCTGTCAATTTTAGTGGCTTTCCTGCCCAAGGTACTGTGTCACTCGGGAGATAATGCTGGTTGTGTAGTAGTTAACTCTGAAAAAAAAAAAAAAAAAAAAAAAAAAAAACAAAAAAAAAAACGAGCTACTCGACGTTGCACTGTCACCAGCTGCTGAATACTCTATGTGGGTTTCACTTACGTGGTACAATCAAGGATCAGTCTAACCATGGTCTCTACCATCATGCTTTAATATCTTCAGACCAGCTGGTTATGTTCCTGCTGTTTGCCCTTTAACAGTTGCATCAAAATGGAGCTCCCGTGACATGTAACATCTGAAATAAAGGGTGGATGCCATGCTACTTCCGAGACTGTAACATTGACAGTTCATGGCCATGTACCTGGTAATTGGGTCCAAATCTACAACCCGGTTTCTCCGTTGTGTTACCTACAACATTTACTTTGGTCAAAAAGACTTTTGCCAGTCTGTATTCTATTGCTAGTCTGCCCACCTGCAGTATGCTTGAGAATGTTGTTTGTTTGTTTGATTTGGGATTTTACGTCCCCGTCAACACTGTATAGGTCATTTTGGAGATGTTGCTTCCCATTTTGTGGGACTTTTACCCGGCATTGAGTTAAAATGACATCTCAAGCCCTGTCGCCAAATGAAACCAATAGGGCTTTCAAGCATGGATGGTCCGACTTGCACCGCTTTGCCTGGGCAGGCTTAGATCCTCTAAGCGGTTTACCAGTACTCGTATGCGGTCCGTTTCAGCCCTGCGTGGAAGCATCATGCGGCCATCGATTTCTTCAAGCCCCGATTGGCGGGGGCCGATGAGATCTTTAGATATATAATGCTATCATTAGAAAAGAGGCGAGCTCCGGTGCTGACATTCTATGGCAGGTCATTTATGTAAAGGCAGAACAACAAAGGTCCGATCATGGCACCTTGATGGAAAAGTGGATACAGCTGGGGCAATAGTGGAAAACTTACCTTTGAGCAGGTCTGAATGGCCCCGGTTGGCCAGGAAGCTTTTTATCCGCTGTGAGAAGTAGAAGTAAAACAAAGATCAGGAATCGATGCAATTAACTTACTCCACCCATCAAAGGCACCAAAGGGAAAGAAACACAAACATGAAGCGACCAGACCATAATGGAAACTAAACAAAGGAAGGCCACAAGGACAGTTACTTTCCCACAAAATGGCCAATTGGCCATCCAAAATAAAAAGACACAAGTGATACACACAGTAAGTAACAAACAACAACATAAATAAACCGCCACAGAAGAACCGCCTTGGAACGGTCAGTCGAAAGAATTCCACTGGGGGGGGGGGGGGGACAAACAACATAAATAAACCGCCACAGAAGAACCGCCTTGGAACGGTCAGTGGAAAGAATTCCACTGCGGGGGTGGGGGGGGGGGGTAGGGGGGAGGGCTGAAATCGATTTTACATGGCCATAATCCTCGTCCTTACCTCTGTCGCGGTATACACTAATATACAGAGACAGTTTTATATTTTATCGTGTCTTAGTTCAATATATAGAACGTAATGCGCCCTTTTTGAATTTTTGTTTATATCGGGCGTTTTCATTGACACACTCGGTTGTCAATGAAATTAAAAATAAAAATATCAGCATATAACCGTAAAAACAAAATGTCAGACCACCCGAATTCTCATGTATTTGGCAAGTCGTGTCTGAGCTTGACAGAACTTGCTCCATTCAGGTTAAACTTTGTCAAACGCCTTGCTAAAGAGTAAGATTGATGGTGTCTATTTGTTGGCCTTCATCAATTACTGCTACAATGTCTTCGTCAGTATGAGTTTGCTTTTCACACGAATGTCTCTTTTAAAATTTGTTTTTTTTTTCTGCCTGACGTGACTTCAGTTGTCGAATGCATAGAAAATACTGCCAAAATACCACAGGAGAATGGAGTCAATGGGCTACTCTTATTTTGCTTAGCAGCAGATATAAGAAAAAGAAATGCACGCCCATATAAATACCAACTGCGGCGATAACATTGACTAATTTATTCCTTGCATAAAGGTCAGTCTCAGGTCAATTTGTACGAACTATACTTGTTTACGTGACAATAGCACCTACGGAACACCACTATTGGTGTAAATGAGTTTGTTTGCTCAAAAGGCAGTGTCTTAATTTCATATTATATTTGGGGTTATTAAGGTAGAAATATCTTGTTTTATTTTGAATATTGTGGCAATTCTTATGATAATACACAACATACATTTGTTCTAAAGAAAATTGAAAAGAAATCCCTTTTATGCCTCCAGACCCGGTGCTATTGTAAGTTCGACTCTTTTTATTTTACTCTTTAAGATAATTACACTTTTTTCGAATCGATGGTCAATCAGAGGTGTGAGAAAACCGGAGTATCCAGAGAAAACTAACCTGACTTTCCGTTGCAGAATTTTGCGTCTCACATGCGACCAGGACATTGGCAAACAGTGGATACCTAATACTGCGGCGTCTGATCATGTCTTCACTGCTTGCCTAAAATACTGAAAGTTTAAAGGTTAACCGAGCAGCTTAAGTCTCAGTTCAGGACGATTTCCCGAGCCTGCGTGCGCTGCCATCCTTGGGTTGGTATCGTTTTGGTGGATGTCTCACATTTTATCTGTCGCTTAATATCTGATTGTGTGCTTAGTCACTAGGCAAACCTTTTAAAGCTGTTACATTGAATTGAAAAGATTGAAAGTAATTCTTAAGAAACACGTTTACTGAAACTGAAGAAAGGCAATTAAGGGGAATGGGAACACCTAGCAGATTTTTCCGCCATTTGTCAAAGGGAGACAACTCTAGGGACTTCCTGATCGCTTTTCGATAAACAATGTCCCACTGAAAAAGGAGTCTGCTCTTAAAGGAAAGAATTTGCTCCTCAGGAGCAAATTCTTTCCATTAAGAGTTGACCCCTATTGACATAGCGGACAAAAATAGGCTACTTTTGAACGAGTTGCCGCTCCTGAAGGTGTTCCGATTCTGCTTAATATATTTCGATTTTAATTCACAGTAACAGCAGCTGATCACCAGATTGTATTTTGTTTGATTTGAGGTTTTACGTCTCCTTCAACAATATTTAGGTTATTTTGGAAATGTTGCTTTCAATTTTGTGGAACTTTTACCCGATACTGACATGAAATGACATCTCGATTCCTGCATCCTAATGAAACCAATAGGGTCTCTGGGAAGGCTTAGACCTTCTAAGGAGTTTACCAGTACTCGTGTGCGGTCGGTTTCAGCTCTGTGTTGAAGCATCATGCAGCCCAATTTCTTTCTTCAAGCCCCGATGGGCTTGGGCAATCACACGATTGTATTCTCAGTTCAACAATATACGAGAAAATACTTTCTTTGCACACCAGATAAGGAAATCCTAGTTTAAGCTTGGGATAGAAACTGTGTTCTAACCCTGGTGTTCGTACCCAAAGTCGAATATTCTCGGGTGTTTGATAAGTGCACTGGTTGAATACGACCTCATATGCGTCGCAGCTAAGGGTGACGTCACAGCACATTACGTGACGTCACTAAACATTACTGTAGTGTCATCACAATATGGATGACCGCCGGCAACCTATTAAAAACCCACGCTCGTAAAAGGAAGGTATGCAAGAAAAAGAATCCTACATGGGTGTGACGGGTGGATAGAAAAGTCCGTCCCTCTGGATCACTGTCCCGCATCACTCGAAAAGCCTCGTGCTGCCGGACAGTGGCCCTTGGGACGGATTTTTCCATCCAATCCTCACGCCCATGTAAAATTCTTATAATATCTAATGGCTCTTCGCAACAACATATAAGGCAATTGAGGGATTTTCCATATAAACCCATGCTGTGTGTATTAAGTAGAACCGTCTCAGCGAGTCATTTCTAATGTACATCTTAGGTTGAATGGAGAATTGACAAAAAGTTATCATTTAATTCTTGTATAATGCCGAGCTCAAACAACAAGAACCATATTCTAGTCATGAAATTCGTGTGCTGTTTTGAGCTTCTGATATCACAAGACGGAACTTGTTGCATTACGTTAAGCGACGTAACGTTATCGGCTTGAGCGTACTGTTTTTGAATGCTATGATGACGCCAGAGCGTTACAGCGTTACAACGTCATTGTAAACACCATTCCGCGTTGGTTTGCCGGTCGCATTTGGAAAGTTTATATGGAGCTTTTGGGCGTTTTCACAGGAGCTTGAAGTTGTATCTCTTCAGAATCAGAATCAGAATTATTACTGGTGACACGTCAAATGATATTCAAACACCAGGCCCTGTGTTATGGCCTTCAGCTGTCGAAATGATCGAATCGGGAAGGGCATTCCGATCTCTAATGGTCCGACGGAAGAAAGATTCGTTAGAAATGTCAGTTCTTGCAGTAGGGGTCTGAAATATTTCTTCAGCGCCTAGCTGGGGGAATAAGGTAATTTGTTTGAATGCTGGTAGAACCCTTTAGACCTTAGTATAATATAATGAGCCTACTGTCTCTTCTCGTCTTCTTGAGAGACTCCCATCATAATTTTTCTAGTATTCTGTCAATCTCTCAATTTCAAAGCAGTAACAGTTTGTTACAAATGTAGCAGCTCTGTTCTGATCTTTTTTAATTTCTTCATCGAGGATTACTCCCTTGAGGTCCCAGGTACAACTACCATATGCCAAGATTGGGCGAACAAGTCCTTAATATGCTGCCCCCTCTTTTCATTCTGCGTTTTATTTGCCTCACTATACATGTTGCTAATGTGTGAATTCAATCTCAAATCGTGTGTGATAGTCACACCAAGGTATAGTTCGAACAAATTGACCCGAGACTTTTGCACTCTACTAACATAATTGCACACCCGACTGAATGCATATATTTATCTTCGTCGTGTTCCGGAGATGGCGATATTGCTATACAATACATAGAGGCCGGTAAATGGGCCGCTATTCACGTGATGCCGAAAATTCACGAGAAGTTTACGAAAGCCGACGCATTAGGCGATATCATTGGCAAATTTGTTCCTTGCATAACGGTCAGTAGCATGTCGAATTGTTCGCACTATATTTTATGGAATCCACATTCTCGAGGACCGTTCTCTCTTTGGTGTAAGAAGCCTCAATTTTATTTGTTCTCTTCCTAGTTATCTGCATAATATTGCATTAACGGGCTAAAATCTCATGCCCCATTTTTGTGCCGAACATCCGTAATTATATATAGATGAGTTTAGGCTGATTAACTTCCTTGGTTACGCTGCGCATGCGCAGTCTTGTGTGGCAAAAAAAAAATCAACCGAGCCCAGTACAGCAAACTAAGGAAAAGTAAGATTTTTTAAGCATAGTGTTTGTCATTTCATCCACAACATTCATATACTTTTATACTGCATTTCAGCGGTCCCCGCCCATCGGGCCTAGAAGAAGTAGATTAGCTACGTGATGCTTCCACGCTGAGCTGAAACCGACCCGCACACGAGGACTGGTAAACCGCTTAGAGGATCTAAATAGAAGTGGAGGCAATGCCTGCCCAGGCAAAGCGGTGCGAGTCGGACCGTCCATGCTTATAAACCCTATTGCTTTTATTGGGCGACAGGGCTTGAGATGTCATTTCATCTCAATGTCGGGTAAAAGTCCCACAAAATTGGAAACAACGTCTCAGAAATGACCTTTACATTGTTGACGGGGACGTTAAACATCAAATCAAAGAAACAAAAACTGCAGTTCACAATCTTTTGAATCACAACAGTACTTAGCAGATACCATGTCCGAATCCAGACTGGATAGCACTTAGCGGCTTAGAGGTTCGGGACGAATCTCATTAGGGGGTGGGGGTGGGGGGGGGTGAATGTAAAAGGTCGAAGATGTGGCTCGGTATCTCAGTCGGTACAGTGTTTGTACGGTATACGAGAGGCCCTGGGTTCGCAGAGCTAAAACTGACCGCATATGAGTACTGGTAAACCACTATAAACCACTGGCATCTTTTTTATTTGGCGGCAAGGCTTGAGATGTTATTTAATCTCAATGTTGGCCTCAAAAATGACCCAATTAGTGTTAACGGGGACGGTGATTTGTTTATTTGTTTTGAGATTTAACGTCCCGGTCAACACTGTATAGGTCATTTTGGAGACGTTGCTACCAATTCTGTGGGACTTTTACCCGATATTGAGATGAAATGACACCTCAAGCCCTGTCGCCCAATGAAACCAATAGGGTTTATAAGCATGGACGGTCCGATTCGCACCGTTTTGCCTGAGCTGGCTTAGATCCTCTTGTTGGTTTACCAGTACTCGTATGCGTTGGTTTCAGCTCTGCATGGAAGCATCATGCAGCCCATCTATATTATTCAAGCCTCGATGGGCGGGGGTCGCGGGGACGGTAAATTTCAATATTCAAACAGCCCTGTTACTGGTAGTAAACGATTGATCTCTATCACCCACATGTTGAATCCGTCAGCTTGGTAATCCTTCGATTCATCTTCACTGTCTCGCCCCCGCCCATCGGGGCTTGGAGAAATAGATTGGGCTGCATGGTGCTTCCATGCAGAGCTGAAACTGACCACACATGAGTACTGGTAAACCGCTTAGATGGACTAAGATTGCCCAGGCAAAGTGATGTGAGCCAGACCGTCCAATGCATATGTCTTTTAGTTGCATTAGGCGGCAGGGCTTGAGATGTAATTTCATCTCAATGTCGGATAAACGTTCCACAAAACTGGAAGCAACGTCTCCAAAATGACCCAAACTTATGTTGACGGGGACATTAATCCACAATTCAACCAACCAACCAACCAATCATCACTGTCGCGTCGTTTGTCTTGCGATTAGCGCAACATGACGTGACCATTGTCAGTTAATTATTCGATTATGACCTTGATATTGGGGGGATGGACCTTGGTCTTGCACACAACTCATTATCTATTGAAGGTAAACATTTCTGCATGGTTACTTTAAAAAGTCCATCCAGAAATAAAAAAAAGTTATTGACTGGACACAAAAAAAACAAAACTTTTTTTGACCTTTGACCTCCTAGTGTGACCTTGACCTTGGAAGTACCAACCTGAGTCTAGCGCGCAACACATCGTCTCATGATGGTTAACATTACTGCCAAGTACACAATCTATCCAGGAATAAGAAGGTTATTGACTGAACACTAAAAAGGCTCATCTTAACCTTTGACCTCTATGTATGACCTTGACCTTTGAGGTACCAACATGGGTCATGCAGGCAACACATCGTTTCATGGTGTTTAACGTTTCTGCCAAGTAATTCCAAAATCCATCGAAAAATAGGAAAGTTATTGACCAAACACGAAAAAGGCCCCTTTTTTACCTTTGACCTCTATGTATGACCTTGACCTTTGAGGTACCAACCTGAATCATGCGTGCAACATTTGGTCATATGATAGTTAACATTTCTGCCAAGTAATTTCAAATTCTATCTAAAAGTAAGAAAGTTATTGACAAAACACGAAAAAAGGCCCCTTTTTCACATTTGACCTCTAAGTATGGCCTTGACCTTTGAGGTACCAACCTGGGTCATGCACGCAATACATTGACTCATGGTTGTTAACATTTCTGCCCAATAATTTTAAAATCCATCTTAAAGCAAGAAAGTTATTGACCAAACACGAAAAAGGGCCCATTTTGTACCTTTGACCTCTATGTATGAACTTGACCTTTGAGGTACCTACCCGAACCATGCGTGCAACACATCGTCCTATGATAGTTAACATTTCGGCCAAGTGATTACAAATTCTATCTAAAAATAAGAAAGTTATTGACAAAACACGAAAATGGCCCCTTTTTAACTTTGACCTCTAAGTATGACCTTGACCATTGAGGTAACAACCTGGGTCATGCACGCAACACATCGTCTCATGGTGGTTAACATGTCTGCTAAGTAATTTCAAAATCCATCTGAAAATAATAAATGTTATTGACCGGACACGATTTGCCCATACAAACATACAGACAAACTTCCAAGGTAGATAATTCAAAATGTGTGAATGTGAGAGTTATAGTTCTTCCACACTGCACGTCGTCTAATATTGATTAATATTTATATGAAGTTTCGTGAAGATAGCTTGAACGGTTTTCAAGTTATAGAGCGGACACGATTTTGTGACAGTTGGACAGACGGACAGACAGACAGACGGACAGACGCCCGGGGGAAAAACAATATGTCTCTCCGAAAAAAAAAAATTCGGGGGAGACATAATTATAAACTGTGAGTAAGGAAAACAGAAATAAACCTACATTTTTTTTTATCTAATTCGATTTTTAGGTTCATGGAATTTTGCGACGCGGTGTAACAGAACATTTGCTTATGGCACAATCATCATCAGTTGTACTTCTAAGCATAATGGTTTAAGTTTAGTATCAATTTCGAATAAGGAACACGGAATAAATCGAGGTTTTCCTTATTCCTTATTCGAGTTTCAGCTTCAGAGAACTATGCGACGAGCTGTAATAGAATATTTGCGTAATGCGTATTCATAATCATTTTTACTTCGAAGCATAATGATATAGGTTCCGACATCCAGCAAGTATCAATTGCGAATAAGGAGTAAGGAATCAATCAAAGTTTTCCTTATTCCTTATTCGATTTTCAGCCTCATAGAACTTTGCGACGCGGTGCAACAAGACATGTGCGTATGGTACATTCATCATCATTTTTCACTTCTAAGCATAATGGTGTATGTTTCGAGATCAAGCAAGTATCAATTGCGAATAAGGAATAAATCAAAAGTTTCCTTATTCCTTGATGGCTGTCAGCTTCAAAAAACTTTGCGACGCGGTGTATCAGATTATTTGCGTATGGCACATTCATCATCATTTTTACGTCTAATTGTAAATGTTTCGAGATACAGCAAGTATCATATAGTCAATTGCGAATAAGGAATAAATCAAACATGTCGAACTTTAACGGACATCCAGGTAACTGCAGTCGGTTATAGTAAATACATAGATTTATATAGGGAATTGATAATTATTTCCCTATAAAATAAATAGTAATAGCAATATCTTTTCTGTGCCAGCGGTTCATGATTCTGCATTCTTTTACGAATACACACATGTATTTTTCATGAAGTTTTATCATCAACTTTTTGGTCCTTTTTACATATAATTGGAGGCACCCTCTAAATGTATAGAATATATAGTAAAACTACTGAATGAAGCGACAAAAACTGATGAATATATTGTCATAACTTTTTTGTAAGTTGTTATTTTTATTCTGTGCAAGCGGGAGTATGTTGGCAAATGTATTGCGAACACGTCCATATAAATTTTGTAAAATAGAAATTAGAATAATTTGGTCCTTTTTGAAAATGAAATACACTACCCTCCTTTTCTATTTCCAGTTTACCTTGGTAACCAGCAGTCAGCGGTTGTTACTAAGGTAAACAATAACAAAGAATATATTACGCCTACTACGTGCTTCTTGAACTGTATGGTTCGGGATTTTTATTTATTTATTTATTTATTTATTTATTTATTTATTTAGATGTATTCTCAAATGTAAATGTTTTCGAAAACAAAGACTTTATTACGCCTACGATATGCTTAATTATCAGTTTGAAATGGAATAATGTGTTTGTTACTTTGGTTTGACCATCATAACACACGCTGCATAATTTTGACCCCCTTAAACCCCACTTTTATGTAGTAAAACATGGTTTACATTTGTACACATTTTTTCTGCTTAAAAACATAGATTGTGGGTACCCGTTTGCAACGCCGAGAGGGTTCTAACGAGTACCCACAAACTATGTTTTGTGCCAGTTTGACCGCCTCCTCGAGGCGGTTCTGGTGAGTATCCGCAAACTTAGTTTTGAGCAGAAATTAGAAAATAATGTATTTTTTAACTGATGCTTTTCATTTATAATGATTTTGTTTGTTTGTTTGACTCTTTGTTTGTGATGGATTTCACGGCCCAGTCAACACTATTTAGATCATTTTTAGTTAACCTATCTACAATAATCCTGGGCATGCTTTTACGTAGGCGGTTAACCAGTAGAGTGAACATTCTTCCTCCGGAAACTGTCAACTGCCTTTCTTGAATCATTTTAGTGATACAATTTCCAATGTACATGTGTATTTGAATAGGCCTGGTTTTGTAATTGTTTAGTTTCATTAAGTGACGTTCTGTTCCAAATGTGGCTCCAAATTGCATTAAATTATATTGAAGTAGATTTGCCGACAGGGGCCAGAAAAGACAGATAATTGTATTGTTCTGAAAACTGTGAAGATTATGCAATGTTTCACAGACCTGTCCCTTACTGCTCAAAACATTATCTCGTTTACACCTCGACAAACTGAAATCTAGTCAGAATGCTTTACAGATTATGATATTAACATTAAAACCGCGCCAACCTAAAGACTACTAAAGGCTAGATTCTGGTAGGACTTTACATTTGGAGAAATGGACCTTAAAAACCTGTCCTGGAGTGGGTAAATATTTATTAAGAAAGGACAAAGATCTCTCTCATGCACGAAATTGTAAGACAAACAGCTTTTTCTGGATTTATTTTGACCCCCTTAAACCCTCTTTTATATAGTAAAACTGGGATATATATTTTCTTATTTCTGCTCAAAAACCTTGATTGTGATTACTCGCTAGCACGAGGTTGTTCTATTATGTAGCCCAAATCTATGCCTTGAGCAGAAAAAAAAATATAAAAAATATCAGATTTTATCCGCAAATTTTCATGATTTGGTGGTAAAATGTTTATCGTATTTTTGCTCGTGTTACAAAAAACGTTTGAGTCCCTGCAATCGTTTATTGTCCATTTATTGCCCTGTTGAGTAGAACTGATAATTAATCATTTTCTTACACATCGACGCACAGATTGGCGCGTGTCAAGCGGGCGCCTGGTAACAGTTTTTGTTCACGACTATGCAAACGTATTGGATGAATCATCACGAAAACACGCCTATATAATTTTTACCTTATTAAACCCCACTTTTATTAAGTAAAACTGGGTTTTACAGGGGTAAACATTATTTTTTCATATTTCTACTCAAAAACATAGATTGTGGGTACTCGTTAAAACCGCCGAAATATGAAGAATACCATTTTTTTCTGTGGAAAATTTTAGTGGATTTTTTTTTTTTCAATACATTTGAATAGGCGTGTTTTCGAAATTTTTTCTAATATTATTTCTAAAATATATATTTTGGGTATTTGTGATAATAATATACTAATCAAAGTCAAAAAATGAAGTAATGATAATGATAATAATAATAAAAAAATAATAATAGCAAGAATAATAATTCAATCTGTTTTTTTTTTTTTTTTTTTTTTGTAATCGCCTCCCTCTTTGTCTCACTTTAAGATCGGACCCATCAGATTTACTTAAGACTTTGATTTGATTATAAAGAAATAATGGAAAAATAAAAAGTGTTTTTCGAGAAAATGACCTTGGCGTAACAAACCAATAATTATATTAATCCCTGTTAACCCTTTTTGTACCAAATGGAATGTTCCTCCTTATGTATAGTGAAAGTCCATTTCATGATTTAGGGGTGTCAGGTTGTGTTTTCTTCAAAATTCATTTGGAAAATGGCCGAACTTTTCGCAAACAGTATAGGCCCTGATCAGGCGTCGCGTCCTGCGGCGTCTGATCTGGGCCTGCACTGTTTGCCAGGGTACCTGTTTTGGGGGTTCCGGTACTAAATGGGTTAAACTCCGCGTAACATCGCGAAGTCACGGATGAACATCATTGGAAAGGTAGACTGCGGACCGCCCGAGGCATTAAGTATATAAGAATATCACCTATTAAATGAATAGACAGCAATCAACTAGGTTGTTTTTCTAGCATTGAATTATATTATCCTGGTGCTCTTGCCAAACGCGAATCGGATAGAGGAATACGAACGGGTGCAGTCTGATCGGAGACATTGGACTGTCAAAGCAAGCAAAAACTAAATCATGGATTCCGGCTCAATATTATGACCTTATTGTGTGCAATAAACAAAGACTGGGATCAGTTTGCGAATACACGCAGTCTGGTCCGAGTCTGTTTAATTCGCCTGAGGGGAGATGAGATTCTGCTACATGCAGAGACCCGATGAATAATTTCACACAGATTGCGTCTTCGATTGATCGGCTAAATATGATTTAATGTAATAGCAACATGAACAATAGATTCCAGGACAAAATCCACCCGGACATAATCCCCCCCCCGGACAAAATCCCCCCTTTTTGTAAAGGCGGACAAAATCCCCCCCCAACATTTGTTCAGGTGGACAAAATCCCCCCTGGACAAAATCGCCCCCCCCCCCCCCCCGGACATAGTCCCACGCTGCTGTTTATAAAGGTGGACAGTATCCCGCACATGCACAATTACTGGTTTTTGAAAATCAGTCTGTCGTTTTGAAAACTGCAGATTCCATATCCGATTTGGTGCAGTACTATCAAAGCTCATGGAGAAATTATTGCCCGTCAACACTGTATAGGTCATTTTGGAGACGTTGTTTGTAAGATAAAAGTAAAAAGGACATATTTGTAATAACTTTTTGTAATTGTACATGTGTGCTTTGGGGTTTTATGGACCTCTCAACCCATTAGGATTATGTCTGGCATGGTCAGTTAAATTGAAATATTCCAATAACAGATTCCAATATTTTTCATATTTCTGCTCAAAAACATAGATTGTGGGTAGTGGAAGGATAATTAACTAGAACAATTTAAAGCAAGGGTGATTTTTTCCGGGGGGGGGGGGGATTTTGTCCAACCTGACATACAGCGAGGGGGATTTTGTCCGGGGGGGATTTTGTCCGAGGGGGATTTTGTCCGCCTTTACAAAAAAAGGGAGATTTTATCCGGGGGGGGGGGGTATGTCCGGGGGGATTTTGTCCGGCTACCGAACAATACTATCTTCCAAGCTCTTGGAATCAGTAGCAGAAGACACTTTCATATATTTTTTCTTAATTTCCAACGCGAATAAGGCTTGACATTTCACGTGAATCGTTTGCTGCAGACGATTCACAAGTGATATGAAACATCATTTGGGCTTAGAATTAACAACAAAAATATTTTGAAAAAACAAACAAAAACTTGATAATTAGATCATTTTCATCGGACTAGTCATGTTGTGTTTAACAACTTTGCGTTTCTTGAGCATACGCTACTGATCGTTTTATTTTTTATTTTATTTTATTTTATCTTATTTTGTATAATATTTCATTTCAGCAATTCTTGAAAATTTATGTTGCACATTATAAAATGTTCAAAACCTTGTTGCATTTTACACTGTTGGCTTGTACATTTATGTATTTCAGACTGATTTTTGTCGCTAAATACAATTGATATATTTGACACTGGAAGATACTATTTGTAATAATATATAATACATCATCTATGTATATTCTTTTTCATTCATTTTTTTTTTAAGATACACCATAACACAACCTCCACTTTCTTAAATTAAAACAGTCACCTATATAGTACATAAAAAGCGGTCCTAAAAATGTACGATTTACAATTTGCCGGAGGCAATAGTCGAGTCCTTGGGGAGATAACCATTTATTTTCTGTCTTGTTCGCGTTAATTCCCTTGATTTTCAGCACAGCTGAGAAAGGTGATGTCCGTATAAGTCCGGTATGAGTTTCCTTTTTTCCTTGTTCACGTTCAGCTTCAATGAACTTTGCGATGCGGTGTATCAAGAATATCTGCGTATGGC